>AWOL01S0007985.1:60993-82581 GCA_000715115.1 Nicotiana otophora | reverse complement strand
TCCCTAGTTGATTTTATTTTAAACATAGGGTATCCACTCCCTAGTCGCTTTTCCAACATAGGGTCTCTACTGCTTAGTTTATATTTTTTAGACATAAGATCTACACTCCCTAATCGCTTTCCCAACATAGGGACTCCACTCCCTAGTCGCTTTTCCAACATAGGGTCTCCACTCCCTAGTCGCTTTTCCAACATAGGGTCTCCACTCCCTAGTTGATTTTATTTAAGACATAGAGCCTCCACTCCCTAGTGGCTTTTCCGACATAAGGTCACCACTCCCTAGTTGAATTTATTTTAGACCTAAGGTCTACACACCCTAGTCGCTTCTCCAACATAGGGTCTTCACTCCCTAGTTGACTTTATTTTAGACATAGGGTCTACACTCCCTAGTCGTTCTTCCAAAATAGGATCTCCACTCCCTAGTTGATGATATTTTAGACATAGGGTCTCCACTCCCCAGTCTTTTTACCAACATAGGGTCTCCACTCCCTAGAAGTTTTTCCAACATAGGTTCTCCACTCCCTAGTTGAAATTATTTTAGACATAGGGTCTCCATTCCCTAGTCTTTTTTCCAACATAGGGTCGTCACTCCCTAGTTGGTTTTATTTTAGACATAGGGTCTCCACTCCCTAGTCTGCTTTTCTAACATAGAATCTCCACTCCCTACTTGATGATATTTTAGACATATGGTCTCCACTCCCTAGTCTCTTTTCCAAATAGAGTCTCCACTCCCTAGTTGATTTTATTTTAAGACATAGGTTCTCCACTCCCGAGTCTCTTTTCCAACATAGGGTCTCTACTCCCTAGTTTATTTTATTTTAGATATACGGTCTCCACTCCCTAGTCGCCTTTTCCAACATAGGGTCTCCACCCCTAATTGATTTTAGTTTTAGACATAGGGTCTCAACTCCCTAGTCTCTTTTGAAACATAGGGTCTCCACTCCCTAGTTGGGTTTAGTTTAAACATAGGGTCTCCATTTCTAGTTGCCTTTTCCAACATAAGGTCTCTACTCCCTAGTTGAGTTGATATTATTTTAGACATAGGGTGTCTACTCCCTATTCGCTTTTCCAACATAGGGTCTCCACTCCCTAGTTGATTTTATTTTTGGCATAGGGTCTCCACTCCCTAGTTGATTTTATTTTTGGCATAGGGTCTCCACTCCCTAGTCGTTTTTCCAACATAGGGTGTCGACTCCCTAGTTGAAGTTATTTTAGACATAGGGTCTCCACTCCCTAGTCGCTTTGACAATATAGGGTCTCCAATCCCTAGTTGACGTTTTTAGACATAGGGTCTATACTCCCTAGTCGCTTTTCTAACATAGGGTCTCCACTCCCTAGTTGATTTTATTTTAAACATAGGTTCTACACTCCCTAGTCGCTTTTCCAACATAGGATTTCCACTCCCTAGTTTATGATATTTTAGACATAGGTTCTCCACTCCCTAGTCTCTTTTCCAACATAGGGTCTCCACTCCCTAGTTGAGTTTATTTTAGATATAGGGTCTCCACTCCCTAGTCACCTTTTCCAACAAAGGGTCTCCACCCCTAGTTGATTTTAGTTTTGGACATAGGGTCTCAACTCCCTAGTCTCTTTTGAAACATAGGGTCTCCACTCCCTAGACGCCTTTTCCAACATAAGGTCTCTAATCCCTAGTTGAATTGATATTATTTTAGACATAGGGTGTCTACTCCCTAGTCTCTTTTCCAACATAGGGTCTCCACTCCCTAGTTGATTTTATTTTCGACATCGGGTCTCCACTCCCTAGTCATTTTTCAAACATAGGTTGTCGACTCCCTAGTTGAAGTTATTTTAGACATAGGGTCTCCACTCCCTAGTCGCTTTTCCGACATAGAGTCTCCAATCCCTAGTTCACTTTTTTAGACATAAGGTCTATACTCCCTAGTCATTTTTCCCACATAGCGTCTCCACTCCCTAGTCGATTTTATTTAGACATAGGTTGTACACTCCCTAGTCGCTATTCCAACATAGGGTCATCACTCCCTGGTTGACTTTATTTTAGATATAGGGTCTACACTCCCTAGTCGCTTTTCCAACATAGGGTCTTCACTTCCTAGTCGACTTTAATTTAGACATAGGGTCTACACTCCCTAGTCGCATTTCCAACATAGGATCTCCACTCCCTAGTTGATGATATTTTAGACATAGGGTCTCCACTCTCTAGTCCCTTTTCCAACGTAGGGTCTCCACTCCCTAGTCGATTTTCCAACATAGGGTCTCTACTCCCTAGTTGAAATTATTTTAGACATAGGGTCTGCACTCCCTAGTCGTTTTTCCAACATAGGGTCTTAACTCCCTAGTTGATTCTATTTTAGAAATAGGGTCTCCTCTCCCTAGTCTGCTTTTCCAACATTGGATCTCCACTCCTTGCTTGATGTTATTTTAGACATATGGTCTCCACTCCCTAGTCTCTTTTCCAACATAGGGTCTCCACTCCCTAGTAGATTTCTTTTAAGACATAGGGTCTCCACTCCCTAGTCGCTTTTACAACATAGGGTCTCCACTCCCTAGTTGATGTTATTTTAGACATAGGGTCTCCACTCCCTAGTCTCTTTGCCAACATAGGGTCTCCACTCCCTAGTTGATTATATTTTTAGACATAGGGTCTCCTCTCCCTAGTCTGCTTTTCCAACATATTATCTCCACTCCCTACTTGATGATATTTTAGACATATGATATCCACTCCCTAGTCTCTTTTCCAACATAGGGTCTCCACTCCCTAGTAGATTGTATTTTATGACATAGGGTCTCCACTCACTTGTCGCTTTTCCAGCATAGGGTCTCCACTCCCTAGTTGATGTTATTTTAGACATAGGGTCTCCACTCCCTAGTCTCTTTTCCAACATAGGGTCTCCATCCCTAGTTGATGTTATTTTAGGCATAGGGTCTCCACTCCCTAGTCTTATTTCCTACATAGGGTCTCCACTCCCTGGTTGATTATAGTTTTAGACATAGATTCTCCACTCCGTAGTGTCTTTTCCAACATAGGGTTTCCACTCCCTAGTTGATTTTATTTTAGACATAGGGTCTCCACTCCCTAGTCTGCTTTTGCAACATAGGGTCTCCACTCCCTAGTTAATGATATTTTAGACATAGAATCTCCACTCCCTAGTCTCTTTTCCAACATAGGGTCTCATCTCCCTAGTTGATTTTATTATTAGACATAGGGTCGCCACTCCCTAGTCTCTTTTCCAACATAGGGTCTCATCTCCCTAGTTGATTTTATTATTAGACATAGGGTCGCCACTCCCTAGTCTCTTTTCCAATATAGGGTCTCCACTCCCTAGTTGAGTTTATATTATTTTAGACATAGGATGTCCACTTCCTAGTCTCTTTTCCAACATAGGGTCTCCACTCCCTACTTAATTTTATTTTAGACATAGGGTCTCCACGTCCTAGTTGATTTGATTTTAAATACAAGGTACAACACTCCCTTATATCATTGTCAATATAGGGTATACCATTCCCTGGCCATATTTTCCCAACATAGGTACACCAATCCTTAGTTGAGACATCCTTTTGACAATAAAGGAACACCATCCAAAAACATCAACATGACGTTTTCGGGGTCCACCACTCCTGACCTTATATTACTTTCAATAAAGAAGTAGTATAGAATTTTTTTTAATAACACACGAAATTTTCCTAGTGCAAACTGGGCAAAAACATTTCGTTAGTTTATTTACTTTGATGTCTGAGTAGGTTTTACCTCGAGGCACAAGGTTCGATATAACCAAAAGACGAAGTCTCAATTCAGAATAAAAGAAAAGAAAAAATAAGTGAATCCAAAATGCAAAAGGAATTGAAAAGATATAATGACCCGGCCTGTTGTTTTGAAATTTAGCACGTCATTCAGTGGTTTGCGACCCTGAGCAGCTTCACTTCATTTATTATGACTTGTGCGTATGGTCGGAATTGAATTTCAGGAAGTTCGAAGTTAGTTTGGGAAGAAAATTCTAATTTCAGAAGCTTTAAGTTGGAAGAATTGGCTAAGGTTTGATTTTTGAGTAAACAACCTCGGAATTGGGATTGAAAGGTTCCAACAGGTTTGTATGATGATTTTGGACTTGGGCATATGTCTGGATCGAGTTTTGGATGACCCGGGAGCATTTCAGCACCTATTATGGAAGTTAGCATTTTTGGAAGAATTTCCTAAATTTTGGTTAAAGTGAATTTCAATATTATCAATGTCCGTTTGGGATTATGAGTCTGGGAATAGCTCCGTATGGAGATTCTGGTATTGGGAGAGCATCCAGAAGTGGATTCGGAAGCCCGTAGGTTATTTTGGGGTCATTTGGCAGAATTTAGAAATTTGATGGTTTTTGAGAAATTTGACCGGGAGTGAACTTTTTGATATCGGGGTCGGATTCTGATTCTGGAAGTTGGAATAGGTCCGTAATATCGAATGTGACTTGTGTGCAAAATTTGACGTCAATCGAACGTGATTTGATAGGTTTCTGCATCGAATGAAGAAGTTAGAAGTTCTAAAGTTCATTAAGCCTGAATTGGGGTGCGATTCATGATTTCAATGTTGTTTGATGTGATTTGAGGCCTCAAGCAGGTTCGTGTTATGTTATGCGAATGGTTTGTGTGATTGGACGGGGTCCCGGGGGCCTCGAGTGTGTTTCGGGGTGGTTTCACACCAAATTGGAGCTGTTTTGGACTGCTGTTGCTGGTGTCTGGTTTCTTTCTTCACGAACGTGAAGCAAGTCCCGTGTTCACAAAGAGGAATTTATGGGGCTGCTGGTTTTTTCCTTCGCAAACGTCAGCCAATGGACGCGAACGCGAGGCAAGAGTTGGACAAGCCTTCGCGAACGCGAACAAGTCGATGCGAATGCGAAGAGGAAAGGAGGGAGATGGGCCTAAGGCCACTTGGAATAAGCAAATGCGTAGAGGGGTACGCGAATGCGAAGGGGCAGGTCAGCTGGACTTCATGAATTCGATCAAAGGGTCGCGAACGCGAAGAGAGATTTCTGGGCAGTGAGTTGTTTTAAAACGAGATGTTTGGCCATTTTAGTTCATCTCCTCTATGGGAGCCGGTCTTGGAGCGATTTTGGAGCTCCATCATCATCATCTATGTCAAGTTTTGGAGCGTTGGGCATCGGTTTGAGTTATTGGAAGGGCTTGAGAGCCGGTGATGGAACTTCAGAGCGAGGTAAGTCTCCTTTCTAACCTTGTAAGAGGTAATTAACCCCATAGGTGAAATAATTCAATATGTGCTTCTATTTGTGGGGGCTACGTATGCACGAGGTGAAGGGAGTCCGTGCGTAGCTACTACTATGTTTATGTACGGGTAGTCTAGGACCCAGATCATGCTATACTTGCGATATTTGCAACCTTATTGTTAATTTAAATTACTTAAATCATATTGAACTTGGTAAATGTTTTTTTAAAAGGTTAAACTTCGTTTTCTTTGACTGTTAAATGAGAATTGACGTTTCCTTGGATAATTGCTCCTTAAAGAATACTTGATTGAATGTTGAAGGTGTTTATCTTTTATGGAGCGGGTCAAACGCCTCAGCAAATTAAATAGATGAATCTATGGTTAGCGCCGTTCGACCCTCGGCAGTGCACAATNCCTTGATGAAGTCTCGATTGACTGTTTGAATGTGTTTATCTTTGTGGAACGGGCCGAACTCCTCGACAGATTAAATAGATGCATCTATGGTTCACGTCGTTCGACCCTCGGCAGTGCACAATTTAAATATTTATGTTGGAGCGGGTCGTACGACCTCGACATGATTTGCGCATGATTGAATTGATTGCTTTGGAATTTACAATAAATGATATTGCCTCTTTGGCCTGAGTTAAATTGTTAAATGATGGGAGGTAAATTTGGAGATTTCTTAATTATAAACGAACTGCTTACTTACTTAAAAATATTGAGCTTCCAACCGTTTTATATAATCCATACTTAAATTATATCATTGACATCCTATTTATAGCCCATAGTAAGTGTCGAAGTCGACCCCTTGTCACTACTTTTTTGAGGTTAGGCGGGATACTTACTGGGTACGCGTTTATTTAGTACTCATGCTACACTTGCCGCACATTTTTGTGCAGATACATATATGTTTAGCGGTCGTGTGGGCGCAGAGGCAAGATATGACGGGGAGTTAGGTGAGATACATTCTATATAACGATCCACAACCAACAGAGTCTCCTTCAGAGTACTTACATTTTTCCTGTCCAATTTGTATTTCGGACAACTGTTATATTTTATTTTATATTCCTAGTTAATGCTCATGCACTTGTGACACTGGGTTTTGGGATGATTATGGGTTGTGCTGTATTGGAATTTTTAAAGATATAATTATTTATTTTGTAAACTTCATCTTTTACGATTTAAATTGAAGGAAAATATGATTTCGAAAGCAACAAAATGAGAACCAAATTAAGTATTTATTATTGGCTTGCCTGACAGTGGTGTCTGGCGCCATCACGACCTTTATGGATTTTAGGTCATGACAATATGGTATCAGAGTGCTAGGTTCACTTAGGTCTCACGAGTCATGAGCAAGTCTAGTAGAGTCTTGTGGATCGGTACGAATGCCTGTACTTATCTTCGAGAGGATACAAGGCTGTTAGGAGCACTTTCCTTCTTGATTCCTCGTCGTGCGATTTGATCCTTGTGAGGCTTATGCCTTCATTTCCTTCACATTCAGTCTTATGCAGTGTGAATCGCTTGTTATAAATTGGGAACCGAGGAATTCGAATGGTACTACAGATGTGGTGCGGGATGTTTCACCCTGCATATTTGCTTTGGGATATTGTCATCACCATATGGAAGGCCGTAATGTCGTTTCAACTCAGTCTCAGTATTACCTAAGATTTTGAGACTTGGCATTGATTGTTACGACGATTCATGTGTTGCTATCCACTGTTGGTGTAATGGTAGGATGCTTGTCTATGTGTCAAAGCAGTGAATGACTTGGAAAAAGGTTTACTCAGTTCATGATTCAGAGATTCAATATTTTATTTCCGGTGAAGGAAAGGAAATGGTACGATGAATGTTCAGGTTTGGATTGACAGAGTAACGATACTTGGTATTTTGAGCATGGTGGAAATTTGCATTTGTGATGTGGTGTCGTCGCCCTGGATTGAATGTGTTAAGTTCGCTGGTGTTATGGTCTTCAACAATTTGCCTTCGGGCAGGGTGGTGTGCAAAAAGTGTCGGGGAAGCGACTGTCAGAGATCACAGTGTGCGGTGGTTCAGGACTTAATCGGTGGTCCGGGTGTTGAGAGCTCAAGGAAGATGATCTTCGGAAAGGTTTAAAGTTGGTAGCGATCGATTGGTTCAAGTTCTACAGAGGTAGATTTTGATTAATGGCAACAACTGGGCAGCGAAGAATGAGGGAGAAGATGTGGGAGGTGTCTCGCGGTGGTTAAACTTCTAAAAGGCCAAGTGTAAGGAAACCAAAGTCGAGTAGTTGCTTAAAGGAGAGAGTTTGACCAAAGTGGGAGAGTGGCAGAGTATCATATGGGTTATATGGTAGGATAGCTACACACCTTGGGGAAAGTTTGGAGTGATTTGGGATTCATGGTGGATAGTGACTAGGTCTACGGGCTTAATTTGGAATATTGGCTGCTATATTGAGGAAGATTAGGTGTAACAGGAGGGGGTAGCTTACTATGAAAAAGGATACAACATGACTTTGAATTGGTCAATGGGGAGTGAACGGGCTTGTACAACTGGTGAATGAGCACGGGCTCGGGATGGTTTATTGGTTTCATCGTAATTGTACTCGGTGCAACATTGTTGGAAGATGTCGGCATGGAATTTCCACAGGTAGGTTATTTCTGGTGAGCAGGTTAACTATTACGTGATGTTGATGAATCTTCTATGAAACATTTTACTGGCTATCCGGTGAGAGGTCGAATATGTAAATGTGGCTAGTGATTCAAAGCATTCATGAAATGGTTAACATAAGGATTGTGAGGAATTTGGCGGGTCGATTGCACAAGGTCATGTCAGTAAGGAAGAAGGAATCTTGGTAGGTTCTAGGGTCATGCAATGGTAGCTTCAAGCTAAGTGGTAGAGCCCCTACCACCTATGATTGGATTGCATGGTTGTCTACTTGTGAGATTTTTGGTTATTGGTATGTTGGTGGGTTATTACGACTAAAGAAAGAGAACATTAGTGGTTATTTGAGCCAAGGATTTGAGGAATGTGTGCTATAATTGGTTTTGTCGATTCTTATTCAGGCTTTGGGAAGACTCGGAGTTTATGCTTCGTGTGGATGTGATGTACAAGAAAAGGAATTCAGTTGATTGCTTCTTGAAAGGGTATATGCATGCTAGCAGAGCCTTGGAGTTGGTTATATTCGGGACCAAGCCAGAGTGGGTAACTCTCAACAATGGTCCTAGTGGATTCAAAAGTTAAAAGTGCAGTGCCTAAGGATTTCGAGTCTGTAGTGTGGTGAAGTATCGAGCTTTAGTAGCGGATTATGAAAGGGGCTTGGAGTGTTCTATGCTATCTTCGGTATGCGGTGTAGCAATGGAAGAACAGGAGAAAACTAACTTCAGAATCATAGGGACATTATCAGAATGAGTGTATCCATTAAATATGCGAATATACACACAAGGAAAGTATGTGATGGTTTATGGGCTTTGAGACAACATGGTCTTGTGAAATAAGGTCACCCCGGATAAGTGCAGATTTGAGTTCATGATGTTTTGAATGGAGCTATTATTATTTTTAGGGCAAGTCTTGAGTAAAGTAGAAGAAGTGGCTCGGTTGGTAATGGTTCAATCAACATGGTTATGGCAGTGACCAGTTTCTCCAGCGTGAAGTTATACATGCGGTTTGTGGTTGTACACTTGGGCTTGAGCGCCACCACAACTTGGTTGATTTGGGAGGTATTCGATTCGTACGACTTTGTGGTGTAAAGGGATTTCCGGAAGAGTTATGGTGGTTTAGACCACGACTCGAGGTTTGTATTTTCTACGGCTATGGGAATTCAGTCGCGTGTCGCTATGGTTCTCCTGAAATAAGTTAAGTGAAAGGTTTCTATATGATGAAGTGTGTACCCTATTAGTGATTCAGGAGTTATGATGGAATTCGTGTACCTTTGCATATTGGCATGATTAGGTGCAAGAGGTAGCATGGGAATCCAAAGTCGAGGATCAAGGTTGCCATTTGGTGTTGGCAGGAATATCACAAGCTCGGATAAGCGAGAAAGGACTCAGATGGTTAGAGTCAGTTGGTATTGTTTTTGGCGTCACCTGAGATCGGTATCTTGTATGGGAGGCTTTGCGTACTGATTGCGGATTCTTGATTGCTTTACAGCATTTTTACGGCCGGTGTCATGGATGTGCAGACTCGTTGTCTAGTGCAGAAGGTCGTGGGAGCGTGTCCCATGGGAAGATTGTATAAGCGTGACATGTAGTCACTGGATTGATTAAAAATTTGAAACCAAGTACGGAGATTTGGTACTATCGCTAATGGGAAAGTTTAGACCTAAAAGGCGCTCTATTCAGTTGGTTGTGAATTGTGGGAGTTTGTTCTAGATTTGACGGCTGTTCTTATATGTCATAGGAAAAGAGGTCATTATGGATCCTTGAAAGGTTATTAGCCAGTGCGGTATGATCAGGATCGACTTGAGGTATGTGGATGGATCTAAATATGAATGTGGGCTCTATATCCGGTCAGATGTGTTCATTTCACCATAGCGCTGTCTTCGAAGGGTTCCTCGGGCCTTGGATGTTATTTCTGTTGTCGGCCCTTCCGTGTAGTCTCTATTGTTCCATGTGGGTTGTGAGGCGGTTTGATTATTCGCACTCGTATTGAGATCCCGTATAGTTTGTGGTGTTATATGATCAGGATGGCTCTCGAGATGCAGGTCATTTATTGCACCTTAGTTGTTCTTGAGTTTATAGCGTATGACGCTACCCGTCTCCCAAGAATTGTATTATGCACTGGGCTTTCTTATGGTTGATATTCGGGTATTTCGTAGGTATAAGCATTTTGGCTTGATGGGTACTTCCCTATTTATTGCCATGTGTGGATCGGGTGGCACACCGCCACAGATATGTGTTTGGATTGGGTGGCACGCCGCCACGGGTATCATGGTTGGATCGGGTTGCACGTCGCAACGGTAGCATGTGTGGATCGGGTTGCACGCCGCAATGGTAGCATGTGTGGATCGGGTTGCACGCCGCAATAGTGTGATGTTGAGCACAGTTCCCTATATCTATTCCTGTGTGCTTTGTCCCGCATATTTTGAGGAAGATTCATGTCACCTTTTCGGTTGTTTAATTAGCTACGTGGATTGAGAAATTCTTTCTAGAGTTTGTTTCCTTATGTATCAAATCCGAGTTTGTAGCTTGTGGACGCATTATGGCATCATACGAGATTTTTGGAAGTGTTTGAGATGGCTTATTTCCGGAGTAGCTTGTACTGGGTAAGACGAGATTATTGGACATGGGATCAGTGCGATCAGATTTATATGAAGCATATTAAAGAGTAAATATTATTATTCAGCCCAGAATGAGGTAATGGATCTTGTCGGGAGGAGAGACCCCATAAATTGTAATTCGGCAGGTGGCTATGAGTTCTACACATCTTCTCTGTCGTGGCATTTCAAGAATTGGGACAAGACTTATATATGTCATGAAGTGTATTGTAGGCATCCGATTCGTGGGATTTCGACTATCATTGTCAGGGGATGATATTATGGTCATGTGGGTTACACAGTGCATGGTATGAATTCAGTAAAGGTATGAAATCATGTATTGGTGCATCGTGTAGTGATGGATGCGGTGTTCGTATGTTGGCAACAAACCTGGTAGAGAATTTTAGATGTTGGAATTTGGATCTATGACTTATTTGACCAGATAAAAGGGAGGATTTTCTGGTTTGCTCGAGAAAATGTGCTCAACTGGGTAGAACGGGTAGGTGCATGAGGTGTTAAACAATGATTTCGGACAACTCCAGAGCAGTTCTTAGGACGTTCGAGAACGAACGTATGTTTAAGTGGGAGAGAATGTAACGACCCGACCAGTCGTTTTGAGCTCTAGCACGTCATTCAGCGGTTTGAGACCCTGAGCAGCTTCACTTTAGGTATTATGACTTGTGCGTATGGTCGGAATTAAATTTCGGGAAGTTCAGAGTTAGTTTGGGAAGGAAATTCTAATTTCGGAAGCTTTAAGTTGGAAGAATTGATTAAGGTTTGCTTTTTGAGTAAACGACCTCAGAATCGGGATTGGAAGGCTCCAACATGTTCATATGATAATTTTAGACTTGGGCGTATGTCCGGATAGGGTTTTGGATGACCAGGGAGCGTTTTGGCGCCTATTATGGAAGTTGGCATTTTTGGAAGAATTTCCTAAATTTGGGTTGAAGTACATTTCAATGTTATCGATATTCATTTGGGATTCTATGTTATCGATGTCCGTTTGGGATTCTGAGTCTAGGAATAGCTCCGTATGGTGATTCTGGTATTAGGAACGCGTCCGGAAGTGGATTCGGAGGTCCGTAGGTCATTTTGGGGTCATTTGGCAGAAGTTAGAAATTTGAAAGTTTTTGAGAAATTTGATCGGGAGTGGACTTTTTTATATCGTGGTCAGACTCCGATTCAGATTCCAGAAGTTGGAATAGGTCTGTAATGTCGAATGGGACTTGTATGCAAAATTTGAGGTCGATCGGACGTGATTTGATAGGTTTCGGCATCGAATGTAGAAGTTTGAAGTTCTAAAGTTCATTAAGCCTGAATTGGGGTGTGATTCATGATTTCAATGTTGTTTGATGTGATTTGAGGCCTCGAGCAGGTCCATGTTATGTTATGGGACTGGTTTATGTGATTGGACGGGGTCCCGGGGGCCTCGGGTGTGTTTCGGGGTGGTTTCGGACCAAATTGGAGCTGTTTTGGACTGCTGTTGCTGGTGTCTGGTTTCCTTCTTCGCGGACGCAAAGGAAGTCCCACGTTCTGTTACACCCTGTGCATCCCAAGGTGATGTTTAATGAATATAAGACTTGTTAATCATGATTTAAATGAGTTTAAAGTCATAATATGACTATTTATGATGTTTGGATAAAACATATAAAGTTTGGGAAAAATCGGATTAAAGTAGCGGAAAAACCAACTAAGGATTTGCCCTGTAACAAAGCTTTTTGAGAAATAAATTTCATATTCTATATGAGGTCATTTTGGGACATATTACATACCAAATTGAAGATCTTGGAATTTAGTTTCCAACGCTCTTAACCATTCATTCATACGACATACGGATAAAAAGATATAAGCGTCGGAAGATGGGCGAATGAGAAGGTGCTAAGCTAGCACCTTTTGACTTTTCAAAAGTTGATATATATGTCTTAACTCGTCTCTCTTCATTTCTACATACAACCTGACCAGAGAACACCATAAAAACAGTCCTTGAGCTCTCTAATAGTGCTTCAAATAATACTAACATCTCGGGTACGAAATCGACTAGATAACATCAGAACGATCTGTACGACGTAAGTATCGCTATATCGCTTCTCTTTTTCTTTGTAGTTTTAGTTTTGGAATGTAGTTAATAGTTAATAAAATTCCTAATTTCTGTATTTAAGCTTTAAAATATCAAGTAAAATTGATAAATTTGTTTCCTAATAGTTAGACCTCACGGGACGGTGATCGGAAGCCGTGAGTTCGAGTTATTTGACTTGTAGTGGACTTTTTTGTGGGTTGTTTCATGTTGCTTTTGGTATGTATATTGTGCTGCTGATTTATGGAGTTTGGAAGGATAAAATGGAGTGGAGAAACACCACATGTGGTAGGGTAGTAGGTTGGTCGCTCGTCGTTGTAGTTACAGGCTAATTGGTAACTTATTGATTGGGTGTATTATGGTATATTTGGGTGTTTTGTTGTATTGAAGGTCCCAAATTGTAATTAGGTTGGTTTTGAATTGTTGATTGTATTATGTTTGTATCTCGCCTATAGTAGGCTTGAGGGAGCAGTAAAATCAGGGGAAATACTGTCCGTTTTATTTTAGAATCGAGTTATCGTTTGAGATACGTAATATACTACCGCCATCTAAATTGTACACGCATTTCTTTGTTATAGGGTTGGCGTGCTAGTTGTCATAAGCTTGTTGTTGAGTTGCATTGATGACTTGAGGTATGTTAAAGCTATCTCTTCTTTCGTTTTGGCATGATCCAAATGATACAAACAAAACGAGCAAAATACGCAACATTCATAAATGACTCTATTGATACAAATACTAGGGGTGTCTATATTCTTGATTCCCCATGTGAATTATTATTATATTCTCTGTTCATGGGTTTCAAAAAAATACGTATTTGATAAAGTTTGTCCGAAAGGCATATTAATTTTATGATATTCGAGAAATCTTGTTAACGTATTTCTTATGCATTTCATGCATTTATATATGTACATTGACCCATGACTAGTAGGCGTTATATATGCGAATATTATATGTATATGGGATATGGGAAAAGGTTACGGCATTATATACGGACCACCACCTGATCAGTTGATATACATTGATGATTTGCCCACAGTGGCCGAGATGATATGATGGGATGCCCTCAGAGGATGATGATGTTATGTACACCTATACCTATGCATGATACGAAATTTACACCCATGTGCATGACATTATAAATGTTTTAGGATTCATAAAGTTATTTAGACTCACAGGTGGAATTCTTTATTCCATGTTTTATCTATGTCTTTAATGTACTTATTTTCATGCCTTACATACTCAGTACATTATTCGTATTAACATCCCTTTTGCATGGGGACACTGCGTTTCATGCCCTCAGGTGCAGGTAGATAGGCTGACGATCTATCTTCTTAGTATCCTTGATCAGCGAGAGTTGGTGTGCTCCATTTGATACGGAGCTGCTTTGAGTTTTGGTGCGATGTGTTTGCATACATATATGGGTACGACGGGGCCCAATCCCGCCCTTTATACAGTTGTACACTCTATTAGAGGTCTGTAGACAGTCATGTATAGTTATATANAGGTGCAGGTAGACAGGTTGACGATCCCCCTTCTTAGGATCCTTGATCAGCGAGAGCTGGTGTGCTCCATTTGATCCGGAGTTGCTTTGAGTTTTAGTACGATGTGTTTACATATATATATGGGTACGACGGGCCCAGTCACGTCCTTTATACAGTTCTACACTCTAATAGAGGTTTGTAGATAGTCATGTATAGTTAGATAGTATGTGGCATTGTCGGCTAGCCCTACCGTATTCCATATATATATATATATATATATATATATATATATGTCTTTTGGGCATATTTTCTCACGTAGGTTGTTCATATGAATTAGTAGTTTATTTCCAGATGTTATGCATGACCTACACTTATTTCATGTTTATATCTTAGACGAATGCTTAGGGGTGTTCGATAGGTAGAACTCGGGAACTCGTCATGGCCCATCGGTTTGGGTCGTAACAAAAGTGGTATCAGAGCAGTTCTGTCCTAGGGTTTACCATGTCTAGTAGAGTCTTGTTTTATAGGTCTGTTGTGCACCACACTTATAGACAGGAGGCTACAAGATATTTAGGATGGTTACTTTTTTTCTTATCTTAGATCGTGCGATATAAGAATTAATTTTCCTAACGACATGTTATGTTTTCAGCGATGCCCAAGAAGGCTACAGCTGCCCAGAAGGGCAAGTCCGTGGATGATGAGACTACAAGTAGAATGCCACGAGTTACCAGGTCTTGGGGAGAGTCGCATAGTGAGACTCCATCTAAGACTTCACATACTATGCCCTCTCTAGATGAGATCCGAAGGGCACCAGCTCCAGCACCCGCTCCAGTACCCTCAGCTCCTTATCCAGATGCACCGGGTCAGGAGATGAGAGATGTTCTTCAGCTATTGACTCGATTAGTGGTCGCACATGCTCGACGCCAGGAGGTAGGTATCGGTCATGCAGATAGGGCGGTCAGTGCGAGGGTTCATGATTTCATTAATTTGGACCCTCCTGTATTCACTGGAATAGATCCTAACAAGGTCCCTCAGGTATTTATCGATAGGATGCAGAGAACTATGAGGGTAATGAAGGCCACTGCGACTGAGTCAGTTGAGCTAGATTTCTATAGACTTCGGGATGTTGCAATTAATTGGTACGAGTCTTGGGAGTTTTCCAGAGGTGAGGGTGCTCTTCCAGTAGTATGGCAGGAGTTTACAGAGGCTTTTATTCGTAATTATTTGCCACCAGAGCTTAGACAGGCCAGAGTTGATAGGTTCTTCACCCTTCGACAGGGTAATATGAGTGTTCGGGAGTATAGCCTTCAGTTTGATTCTTTTTCTAGGTATGCTCCCACTATTGTAGCTAAGATGGAGGATCGGGTTCATTGGTTCGTGATGGGGTTGGAGCCACACTTGCTCAATGACTGTATGTCGATCTCGCTTCATCCAGGCATTGATATTTCTCATATTCAGGCATACACTCAGGGTGTAGAGGAGCGTAAGTAGAAGTAGAGGGCCGATCGAGAGCATGATAGGAGCCAGAGTAAGAGAGCGAGATCTTCAGGTCCTTCTGGTAAGTTTTGAGGTGGTCAAAGACAGTCGTACCCGAGGTACCCAGCTCAGCCATCGGCTAGTGCACCCCCTCAGTTTTTCGGTAGGAGATTTGATCATTCCACATATTCAGGGCCCAGTCAGAGTTCCAGGACCTCTCGTTCTCAGCATAGGGGTGAGTCAAGTCAAATGAGGCCACCCTTGCCACGATGTGCTCAGTGTGGTAAGCAGCATGTCGGGCAGTGCCTCGTGGGGTTGGGTTGTTTGTTATACTTGTGGTTATCAAGGCCATGTTATGAGAGATTTCCCGACAAGATGTGTTGCAGGTACAGTTCAGCCAGCGGGATCTATAGCTGGTTCGTCATCATCACTACGCCCCCATGTGCAAGGATTACAGGCACCAGCCGGCCGTGGTCGAGGAAGAAGTGGAGCATCTAGCTCGAGCGGTCCTCAAAACTGCATTTATGCATTAGCGGGTCGACGGGATCAGGAGTCGTCACCTGATGTTGTTACAGGTATATTATCAGTCTCCTTATATGTTGTATATGCATTGATTGATCCAGGTTCCACCTTATCGTATGTCACTCTGTTGGTTGGTAGTAAGTTAGGGATAGAACCTGAGTTGATTGAACCTTTTGAGGTGTCTACACCTATTAAGAATCCAATGATAGCTAGACGGGTATATAAAGATCGTATAGTATTAGTTCATAGTCATTCTACAGTAGCAGACCTGATTGACTTAGATGTGGTGGAATTTGATGTTATAATGGGTATGGATTAGTTGGCTTCTTGTTATGCTAATGTTGATTGTAGATCAAAGATGGTTCGGTTCCAGTTTCCAGGGGAGCCAATTCTAGAGTGGAAAGGTAATACTGCATCGTCGAGAGGTAGGTTTATTTCCTATCTCAAGGCAAGGAAGATTATCATAAAGGGCTATGTTTATCACTTAGTTCGGTACAGGATGTGAAAGCAGAGTCACCGACCCTTCAATCTATCCCGGTGGTTAATGAGTTTCCCAATGTTTTTCCCGATGAGCTTCCAGGCCTTCCGCCAGAGCAGGAGATTGAGTTTGAAATTGACACATTACCAGATACTTAGACGATATCTATTCCTCCTCATAGAATGGCACCTACAAAGCTGAGAGAGTTGAAAGAACAACTGAGGGATTTGCTTGAAAAAGGCTTTATCGGACCCAGTATATCACCGTGGGGAGCACCTGTGTTATTTGTGAGAGAGAATAATGGTTCCTTGCGGATGTGTATTTATTACAGACAGTTGAATAAGGAGACGATCAAGAATAGTACCCGCTCCCGAGGATTGATGATTTATTTGATCAGTTACAGGGTGCCAGGTGTTTCTCGAATATAGACTCGACGTCAGGGTACCATCAAGTAAGTGTTAGAGAGAAGGATATTCCGAAGACACCATTCAGGACCAGATACGGGCACTTTGAGTTTCGTTTTATGTCATTTGGTTTGACCAATGCCCCAGCCGTATTCATGGACTTGATGAAACGTGTGTTCAGACCCTTTCTAGATCTATTCAGGGTTGTATTTATAGATGATATTTTGGTTTATTCTCATTCAGAGGTTGAGCATGCAGATCATTTGCGTATTGTGCTTAGAGATCTACTAAAAAGGAAGTTGTATGCAGAATTCTCTAAATGTTAATTCAGGTTTAATTTTGTAGTCTTCCTTGGTCATATTATTTTGGGTGAGGGTATCCGGGTCGATACACAAAAAATTGAGGCAGTTAAGACGTGGCCTAGACCCACGACACCGATAGAGGTTCGTAGCTTCCTGGGTTTGGCAGGTTATTACAGGAGATTTGTAGTGGGGTTTTCTTCCCTTTCAGCACCATTGACAAAGTTGACTCAGAAGGAAACCAAGTTTCAGTGGACTGATGCTTGTGAGCGGAGTTTCCAGGCATTGAAGGACAGATTGACTTCAGTATTGGCTCTGACACTTCCAGAAGGGACCGATGGTTATGCTATCTATTGTGATGCTTTGGGCATTGGATTGGGTTGTGTATTGATGCAACATGGTAAGGTTATTTCTTATGCTTCTAGACAACTAAGAAACCATGAGAAAAATTACCCGACCCGCGATTTGGAGTTAGCTGCGGTGATTCATGCACTAAAGATGTGGAGCTACTATTTGTATGGCATTCATGTTGCTATCTATACGGACCATAAGAGCCTTCAGTAAATATTCAAGCAAAGGGAATTGAATTTATGTCAGAGGCGAGGGTTGGAGATACTAAAAGACTATGATGTTGATATTTTATACCATTTAGGAAAGGCGAATCTAGTAGCCGGCGCCCTCAGCCATAGATCTATGGGTTGCTTATCATATTTACAGCCAGAGAAGAGTGATAATTCTTGTGAGATTCATCAGCTAGCTAATCTTGGAGTTCGATTATTAGATTCAGGTGGTACAGGAGTTGCTATTCAAGACACGACAACATCCTTTCTAGTAACTGAAGTGAAGGAACGCCAGTATGAAGATCATGTGCTAACTCACTACAAAGATACAACCCTTCAAAAGGAGATGACACCATTGGAGATTACAGGAGATGGACTCCTCAGATATCGAGGACGATTATGTGTTCCTAATATAGCAGGGTTGAGCCAACAGGTTATGGGATAAGCTCACTATTCTCATTATTCTATTCATCCATGAGCGACAAAAATGTATCATGATATCAGGGGAATATACTGGTGGGACGGAATGAAGAAGGATATAGCAGAGTTTGTTGCTTAGTGCCCTAATTGTCAGCAGGTTAAGATTGAGCATCAGAAACCCGATGGATTATTGCAGGCTATAGAGATTCCGACTTGGAAATGGGAAGTGATTAACATGGATTGCATCGTAGGCTTACCTCGTACCCAGCGTAAGTTCGATTCTATATGGGTTATTATTGATAGACTTACAAAATCAGCCCATTTTCTGCCTGTCAGGACTACATATTCAGCAGAGGATTATGCAAGGATTTACATTGAGGAGATAGTACGACTTCATGGTGTCACTATATCTATTATCTCATATAGAGGTGCTCAGTTACAGCTAATATTTGGAGGTCCTTCCAAAAAGGATTGGGGACTCAGGTGAATCTTAGTACAACATTTCATCCCCAGGCAAACGATCAGGCTGAGCGTACTATTCAGACACTGGAAGATATGCTACGAGATTGTGTGATGGACTTCAGGGGTAGCTGGGATGATTATCTTCCACTTATTGAGTTCGCATATAATAATAGTTATCATTCCAACATTCAAATGGCTCCATACGAAGCTCTTTAAGGACGAAAGTATAGGTCACCTATCGGATGGTTCGAAGTTGGGGAAACTAAGTTAGTAGGACCAGAGTTGGTATAACAGGCAGTTAAGAAGATTAAGATTATACGGGAAAGGCTATTAGCATCTCAGAGTCATCAGAAGTCATATGCAGATAATTGACGACGAGACTTGGAGTTTCAAGTAGATGACTGGGTATTCCTAAAGGTATCACCGATGAAAGGCGCTATGAGATTCGGTAAGAAAGTAAAACTTAGCCCTCGGTACATTGGACCTTATAAGATCATATGCCGAGTAGGCCAAGTAGCATATGAGTTAGACTTGTCCTCCAACTTGGAGTCAGTACATCCAGTTTTTCACATGTCTATGCTCCGCAAGTGTATTGGATATCCTTCTAGAGTCATTCCAGTTGACGATGTTCAGGTCACAGAGCAGCTATAATATGAGGAAGCTGCCATTGCTATACTAGATAGACAAGTTCGGAGATTGAGAACTAAGGACGTAGCTTCAGTTAAAGTACTTTAGAGGAACAATAATGTGGAGGAGATGACTTGGGAAGTTGAAGAAGACATGAATTCTAGTTATCCTCACCTGTTTCTGCTTCTGGGGGAGGATCGGACTGAGACATCACAGCCTTAGGTCGTATATGGTACTTGATTCTTATGTTAGTTAATGTCATTGGTCGTGTGAGACCATTGGTGTTATTGTTGATTGTGGCCCTGTGTGGCTTTGTATTGTTGGGTTTTCTATCTGACAGGTTGATAGTGGCACCATTACAGAGGAGACTCTGCCAAAAATTTCTATAAATATCTAGGAGTTTAACATTCGAGGACGAATGTTTCTGGGGGGAAGATTGTTCCACCTTGTGCATCCCAAGGTGACGTTTAATGAATATGAGGCTTGTTAATCATGATTTAAATTATTTTAAAGTCATAATATGACTATATATTATGTTTGGATAAAACATATAAAGTTTGGGAAAAATCGGATTAAAGTTGCGGAAAGACCAACTAAGGATTTGCCCTGTAACAGAGTATTTTGAGAAATAAATTTCGTGTGCTATATGATGTATTTTGGGGACATATTATATACCAAATTTAAGGTCTTGTAATGTAGTTTCCAACGCTCTTAACCGTTTGTTCATACGGCATCCGGATAAAACGATATAAGCGTCGGAAGATGGGTGAATGAGAGGGTGCCAAGCTAGCACCTTTTGACTTTTCAAAAGTTGATATATATGTCTTAACTCGTCTCTCATCATTTCTACATAGAACCTGACCATATAACACCATTAAAACAGTCCTTGAGCTCTATAATAGTGCTTCAAATAATACTAACATCCCGGGTACGAAATCGACTAGCGATAATATTAGAACGATCACAACGACGTAAGTATCGCTATATCGCCTCTCTTTTTCTTTGTAGTTTGAGTTTTGGAATGTATTTAATAATTAATGAAATTCCTAATTTCTGTATTTAAGCTTTAAAATATCAAAAAAAAGTTGATAAATTCGTTTCCTAATAGTTAGACCTCACGGGACGGTGATCGGAAGCCGTGAGTTCGAGTTATTTGACTTGTAGTGGATTGTTTTGTGGGTTCTTTCATGTTGCTTTTGGTCTGTCTATTATGCTGCTGATTTATGGAGTTTGGAAGGATAAAAGGGCGTGTAGAAACACCACATGTGATAGGGTAGTAGGTTGGTCGCTCGTCGTTGTAGTTACAGGCTAATTGATAACTTATTGATTGGGTGTAGTATGGTATATTTGGGGGTTTTGTTGTATTGAAGATCCTGAATTGTAATTAGGTTGGTTTTGAGTTGTTGATTGTATTACGTTTGTATCTCGCCTATAGTAGGATTGAGGGAGCAGTAAAATCAGGGGAAATGCTGTCCGTTTTATTTTAGAATCGAGTTATCATTTGAGATACGTAATATACTACTGCCATCTAAATTGTACACACATTTCTTTGTTATAGGGTTGGTGCGCTAGTTGTCATAATCTTGTTGTTGAGTTGCATTGACGACTTGAGGTATGTTAAGGCTATCCCTTCTTTCTTTTTGGCATGATCCAAATGATACAAACGAAATGAGCAAAATACGCAACTTTCATAAATGACTCTATTTATAAAAATACTAGGGGTGTCTATATTCTTGATTCCCCATGTGAATTATTATTATATCCTCTGTTCATGGGTCTCAGAAAAATACGTATTTGATAAAGTTTGTCCGAAAGGCATATTAATTTTATGATATTCGAGAAATCTTATTAACGTATTTCTTATGCATTTCATGCATTTATATATGTACATTGACCCATCACCATAAGTCATTATATACGCGTATATTATATGTATATGGGATATGGGTAAAGGTTACAGCATTATATACACACCACCACCTGATCAGTTGGTATACGTTGATGATTTGCCCACAGTGGCCGAGATGATATGATGGGATGCCCTCAGAGGCTTGATAATGTTATGTACACCTATACCTATGCATGATACGACATTTACACGCACGTGCATGGCATTATAAATGTTTCAGGATTCACAAAGTTATTTAGACTCACAAGTGGAATTCTTTACTCCATGTTTCATCTATGTCCTTTATGTACTGATTTTCATGCCTTACATACTTAGTACATTATTCGTACTGACGTCCCTTTTGCATGGGGACGCTGCGTTTCATGCCTGCAGGTGCAGGATCCCCCTTCTTAGGATCCTTGATCAGCGAGAGTTGGTGTGCTCCATTTGATCCGGAGCTGCTTTGAGTTTTGGTACGATGTGTTT
>AWOL01S0007985.1:37604-59244 GCA_000715115.1 Nicotiana otophora | reverse complement strand
ATATATATGTGTGTGTGTGTGTGTGTGTGTCTTTTGGGCATGTTTTCTCACGTAGGTTGTTCATATGAATTAGTAGTTTATTTACTGATGTTGTGCATGACCTATACTTATTTCATGTTTATATCTTAGGCGAATGCTTAGGGTTCTCGATTGGTAGAACTCGGGCACTCATCACGGCCCATCGGTTTGGGTCGTGACACGTTCGCGAAGAGGAATTTATGGGGCTGTTGGGTTTGGCCTTCGCGAATGCGAGGCAAGAGCTGGACAAGCCTTCACAACCGCGGCCAAGTGACGCGAACGCGAAGAGGAAATGAGGGAGCTGGGCCTAAGGCCATTTGGCCTATGCGAACGCGTAGAGGGGTACGCGAACACGAAGGTGTCACAACCCAAAATTTCCCTCTGTAGGATGTTGTAATGGCACCTAGTCTCTGAGACTAGGTAAGCCTATCAATATGCGGAATAATTAAATTAACAATTAAAAACTTTTAAAATCTCAACCTCTCAGTACATAAAGAAATTTCCAAAACCCGGTGAAATACAAGTCACAAGCTCTAAAGAAGTAGTACGAATATCTTTATACATCAAAGTCTAATGTGAATAGGGAAAACAACATAATAATGATAGAAGGGGAAAAACAACATAATAATGATAGAAGGGGACTCCGAGGTTTGCGGACGCTGGCAGATATACCTTGAAGTCTCCGCGTTCAGCTAACTCACTGATACCTGGTCTAATAGGGAATACCTGGATCTGCACAAAAAGATGTGCAGAAGCGTAGTATGAGTATACCACAGTGGTACCCAGTAAGTGCCAAGCCTAACCTCGGTAGAGTAGTGACGAGGTCAAGTCAGGCTCTACTAAAATAATAAAAGACATGGTGACATGTTTAATAATATAATAACAATAAATGACAATGGAAATCAATCAAGTAAATATTATGTTACCCTTTAACTACACAGAATAAGGGCAGATAATACCTCGCGAAAACAAACAGAATTTTCAACTTTAAGAAAATCACAATAATAATCAATGGCAACTACGGCCATAAATCAATATCAACAAGGGCACTCCCGAGGTACCGCCTCGTAGTCCCAAATCATAAATAAATTCACAATATCTCATTTCCTTATATCACCGCGGGAACCTTCACATTAATTTTTAAAGAAAACATTTTTCCGAAATTGCATCCCGCGTTTTAGCCACCCTTATCACACTGCATGACTTCTAGTAGTTCCCTTACTAGCCAAGCATACCAAGACACCCTTATCTCACCGCATGCGTTTCAACACTCAGACCTTATACCACCGCATACGTATCAATATCACAATATATCACAATTTGCACCTAAAGTGCCCAAATATTTCAATTTACCAAAATAAACAACATCAACAATATTTTTCACAACAGGGAGCTCACAGGTCAATCACAATGAGTACAACAATCTCACAAAATATTCGGGAAGAAATAACTCGACAAAAATAATATTTCAAAATTTTTAATACGTTACCTCCGTTCCAAATTTAAAATATCAAATACTTTACTTTAATAATATTTAAATTAATGAAATTCAACCTTCAAATAATGCACAGAATAAAAGAAACCAGTTAAATGATAAAAACAACCATGGATTCAGGTAATTTAACCAATATTGAGTTAAGAACACTTACCTCGTTGTTTTTTTCTAAACATCTTCCAAATATTTCCTCAATCCCAGCTCCAAATCGGTAAAAATGGAGTCCCATTTTCAGAACTTAAACATTATGCCGAGTGATTTCTTCTATGCGATTGCGGACCAACTCACGCAATCGCGAAGCACAAATTTTTTATTGCCCAAAAATAACTCTACACGATCGCGGAAAATCCCACGTGATCGTGAAGCACAGTCTCCGCAAGCCTATGCAATCGCGAACCTTCTCATGCGATCGCGAAGCCTTAAGCGCGTGGCCCAGTTCCTGCCTCGTTTCCTCTCCGCGAACGCGGTCTTAGCCACGCGTTCGCATAGCACAGCTTGCCAAACCTACGCAATCGCGTACTCGCCCACGCGATCGCATAGCACAAATTTTCCAGCTGCCCAACTAATTCTACGCGATCGTGGACCTTCACACGCGATCGCATAGAAGAAAACCAGACACCGAATTCAGCAACTCCAAGTCCAAAATTTGATCTGTTAGTTGTCCGAAACTCACCCGAGGCCCCCGGGACCTCAAACAAATACACCAACAAGTCCTAAAATATAATACGAACCTAGTCGAAACCTCAGATCACATCAAACAATGCTAAAATCACAAATCACACCCCAATTCAAGCTTAATGAAACTTAAGGATTTCCAACTTCTACATTCGATGCCGAAACCTATCAAATCAAGTTCGATTGACCTCAAATTTTGCACACAAGTCATAAATGACATAACAAAGCTATAAATAATTTCGGAACTGGATGCCGACCCCGATATCAAAAAGTCAACTCCCCGGTCAAACTTCAAAACTTAAATTCTTATTTTAGCCATTTCAAGCCTAATTTAACTACGGACTTCCAAATAAAATTCTGAACACGCTCCTAAGTCCAAAATCACCATACGGAGCTGTTGGAATCATAAAATTTCTATTCCGAGGTCGTTTACATATAGATCGACATCCAACCAACCTTTTCAACTTTGAAACTAAGTGTTCCAATTCATTTAAAAATCTCTCCGGACCCGAACCAACTACCCGGGCAAGTCACATAACAGTTATAAAGTACAGAATAAGCAGTAAATAGGGAAACGAGGCTACAACTTTTAAAACGACTGGCCGGGTCATTACAGTAGGGGCGGGTCAGCTGGCCTTCGCGAACGCGATCAAAGGGTCGCGAACACGAAGAGAGATTTCTAGGCAGCGAGTTATTTTAAAATGAGATTTTTGGCCATGTTCACTTCATCTCCTCATTGGTAGCCGGTCTTGGAGTGATTTTGGAGCTCCATCATCATCATCTATGTCAAGTTTTGGAGTGTTGGGCATCGGTTTGAGTTATTGGAAGCGCTTGAGAGCCGATGATAGAACTTCATATCGAGATAAGTCTCATTTCTAACCTTGTAACAGGTAATTAACTACATAGGTTAAATAGTTCAATATGTGCTTCTATTTGTGGGGACTACTGTAACGACCCGACTTGTCGTTTTAAGAATTAACGCCCCGTTCAGCGACTTAAGTTCTCAAGCAACTTTGTAATAAGTATTATGACTCGGGAGTGTGGTCGAGTTTGATTTTTTGGAAGATTCGGAATTAATTAAAAAAAACAATCCTTAATTAGAAACTTAAAAGGAAGAGTTGACCGGAGAGTTGACTTTTGAGCAACCGACTCCGAAATGAAATTTTGATGATGTAAATAGCTCCGTATGGTAATTTTAGACTTAGTAGCATGCCCCAAAAATTATTTGGAGGTCCGTAGTGGAATTAGGCTTGAAATGCCGAAAGTTGAATTTTTGGGAAGTTTGACCGGAGGGTTGACTTTTTGATATCGAGGTCAGAATCCGATTCTGGAAATTAGAGTAGGTCTGTTATGTCATTTATGACTTGTGTGCAAAATTTGAGGTCATTCCGAATTGATTTGATGTGTTTCAGCATAAGATATAGAATTTAGAAGTTCAAAGTTCATAGATTTTGATTTGAGGTGCGATTCGTCGTTTTGATATTGTTTGATATGGTTTGAAGCCTCGACTAAGCTGGTATTATATTTTAGGACATGTTTTTATAATTGGTTAAGGTCCCGACGACCTCGGGTGGATTTCGGAAGGTAAACAGAATGGATTTCGGATAAAGAGGGTTGCTGGAAATTTCTGTTGCAGAGCTGTTCTGTTCGCCAGAAATTTCTGGTGGGTGGAGCTAATTTTGAAAGCTTATATCTCAATATATAAGGAATCTAAAAGTTTCTAAAACGTCAAGTTTGTAGTCCTTTGATTCTAATTTCCAGAAAGTTAAACCATTCATTATTTGGACATTTGTACAGAAAGTTATGATGGATTGAATGAAGGCTGGTAGAGAAGTTTCGCAAGAAATTTTGCCGGAAATTTCTGATGCGTGGAGCCGGCTTTGGAAGCTTATATCTTGCAATTCATAAGGAATCGGAAGATTATCAACACATGAAAGTTGTAGTCTTTTGATTCTAGTTTTCAGAAAGTTAAACCATTCATCATTTGGATATTTGTACATAAAGTTATGATCGATTGAATAAAGGCTGGTGCAAGCAAGTTCTGGTGTGGACTTTTAGTGATGAATGGGCAGAAACTTAAGGACCAAAAATGGTCATTTCCTTCATTTCGTTTTGGATTTTTGGAGCACTGTTCTTGGGCAATTTTTGGGCGATTTTCACGGGAAAACATTGGGGTAAGTGTCTCTTATCCTATATTGATTATATTTCATGATTCCATACTCATTTACATCATGAATCCGTGAATTTATGGAAGAAAAATCAAGATTTTTGCAAAATCTTCCAAAAATAAAAATTTAAGATTTGGAGGTCGAGTTGTTATCACAATTTGATAAAATCGGTATGGTTGAACTCGTATCGGAATGGGTGTTCGGATTTTGTGAAAATTATGTCGGGTTGCGAGAGGCGGGCCCCGCGTTGACTTTTGTTGAC
Source organism: Nicotiana otophora (assembly GCA_000715115.1). NCBI lineage: Eukaryota > Viridiplantae > Streptophyta > Magnoliopsida > Solanales > Solanaceae > Nicotiana > Nicotiana otophora. The sequence goes on along the minus strand of AWOL01S0007985.1, from coordinate 54,626 downwards.
TTGTTAGAATAAATTTTTAAGTCAACGTTTTATTATCTGGAATAATTTTCGATGAATTTTAATAAAGTTATACAATTAATTTTGATAGATTTGAGGTGTCCGGAGGTCAATTCAAGCAAGAAGGCTATTTTGGAATACCGGCCTAACTTCAAAAAGGTAAGTGTCTTGCCTAACCTTGAGTAGGGAAATTACCCCTTAGGCATCGAGTCTTATGTGCCATTTATGAAATGTGAAATATGGTGTACGCGAGGTGACGGGTATATACTTGGGCTTATATGTGCAAAGTTTATTGGGTTAAAGATTTAAGGCATTATTGTGTAGTAAATTGGATATGAATTGATTTTGTTATGTTGCCGTGATAATTTTTCGTGTAAATTGTTATGTTGTGTGAGTTGTTATTTGAGGATATAAGGGTGTCATTCCACTGTTGATATTATGTGGGTATAAGGGTGGTATTTCACTGTTGCGTTTGTTGGAATATTGTCTGGGCGGAGAGATAAGGGTGGATATAGGAGAGATAAGGGTGGCAATAAGAGCGATAAGGGTGGCTATTGATATTGTCAGGGCGGAGGGATAAGGGAGGCTATTATAGGAGTGATAAGGGTGGCAACAGGAGAGATAAGGGTGGCTATTGTCAGGGATGATATGTTATGATGTGGAGTAATTGCATTGGTGATTTTATGTGATGTTGTGACATTCCTTGTGTTTATTTTATACCTAGTGCAATTTGTCTTGTTGTTGGTAAATTGATAGCAATCTGATTTATGTTGAAATTGGGAGCCTGTGGCTATTGCCAGACGGATTATTAAATGAAATATGGGTACGAGGTGCCGAGAATAAAATAAAATGATGATATTGGCACGTGAATTGACCGTGCAGTTGTGATATGAAATATGGGCACGAGGTGCCATGGTTAAATGATGATGATATTGGCACGTGAGTTGTCCGTGCGGTTGTGATAAAGAAATTGGCACAAGGTGCCATGGAAATATTAAATTGGGCGGAGACCCGTACTTTATTATTTTGAAATGAGAAATGACATGGTGACTTTTATTCGAAAGATACTTATTTGAAGGAATTATATTTGAAAATAATTTATTTGAAAGAATTATGACTGAAAGATATTTATTAAAGGAATTATATTCGAAAAATATTTATTTGAAAGAACTATATTTGAAAGATATTTATTTGAAGGGAGTATATTAAAACAATATTTATTGAAAAGTATTATATCCTGAAGAGTATTATTTGAGAAGCATATAGGCGAAATATTTATATTTGAAGGACTTAATTTAATTGGGTGTACTTGTATTTATCATTTGTTGAGCAATATTAGTGGTTGATTTGTGTTGCCCTTATTGTTATTTGTTTTCTATTATTTTTATATATCATATTGCACAGGTTATTAGACTAGTGAGTGCCTTGATTATACCTCGTCTCTACTCCACTGAGGTTAGTCTTGATACTTACTGGGTACCGACCGTGGTGTACTCATACTACACTTCTGCACATTTTTGTGCAGAGCCAGGTATTGGAGATATTGGACTCGGACAGAGTTAGAGTGGGATCGTAAGGATTCAAGTTAGAGCTGCTTGGTTGTCGCAGTTCCTTGGAGTCTTTTCATTTTATTGTACTGTTGTTTATTATTGGGACAAGGTGGGTTGCTCTGATGGTAAGCACCCTCCACTTCCAACCAAGAGGTTGTGAGTTCGAGTCACCCCAAGAGCAAGGTGGGGAGTTCTTGGAGGGAAGGATGCCGAGGGTCATTTGGAAACAGCCTCTCTACCCCAGGGTAGGGGTAAGGTCTGCGTACACACTACCCTCCCCAGACCCCACTAGTGGGATTATACTGGGTTGTTGTTGTTGTTGTTGTTGTTGTTGTTTATTATTCAAACAGTATTGGGCATTCGATTCTTGAGATCATTTCATGTATTCAGTTAGAGTTCGTGACTCAGTACTACCAGTCTTGGGAGGTTGTTATATTCATATTTGTTCCGTTGTTGATTTTGATTACCTATTCAATTTATATTAGAAAAACAATGGCTTCAAAATGTAATGAAAATCAGCTTACCTAGTCTTAGAGACTAGGTGTCATCACGACACCTGTAGTGGGATTTTGGGTATTGACAAGTTGGTATCAGAGCTCTAGGTTCATAGGTTCTACGAGTCATGAACGAGTCTAGTAGAGTCTTGCAGATCGGTACGGAGACGTTTGTACTTATCTTCGAGAGGCTACAAAACTGTTACAAAATTTCCACTTCTTTCATTCCTGTCGTGCGGAATTTGTTGAATTTGGAATTTGGGCCTTTGTATCTCTATTCTCTCATAGATGGTGAGGACACGTGCTACCAGGTTAGTTGAGCAGGTATCCGCACATACTGCTAGGGCTGCAAGAGGCTGGGGCTGAGGTGGAGGTCGAGGAAGGGCACGTGCTGCGACTAGAGCACCTATCAGAACAGAAGTTGAGGAGCCGCCAGTATCTCAAGTCGGGGGACAGGTATCAGAATCACATGTTGTTACCCCCGGACTTCAGGAGACTTTAGCATAGTTTCTCAATATGTTTGGTACATTAACTCATGCGGGATTGATCTCTATTGAACCAAATATTTTGTAGATTGGGGGAGTAGCTCAGACTCCTACCAGGACTCCAGAGGAGCAGGTTCACGTTGGTCAGGTTTCGGGTGTAATACCGGTACAACCTATTATTCTGGTTCGGCCTGAGTTCAGGCCAGAGGCATCAGAAGAAGAACAAAAGAGACTTGAGAGGTTTAAGAGGTACAGTCCACCTACTTTCAGTGGCACGGCTACAGAGGATGCCCAAGGATTTCTAGAAAATTGTCACTGTATTCTCTGCACCATGGGTATTGTGAAAGTGAGCGGAGTTGCCTTTACTACATTTCAACTTTCAGGCGCAGCGTATCAGTGGTGGCAAATTTATGAATAAGGTTGACCAGCCGATGCAATACCACCTACTTGGGCTCCGTTTTTAGAGATGTTTTTGAAGGAATTTATTCCCTAAACCCTCCGAGATGCGTGGCGCACAGAGTTTGAATGGTTGCGTCAGGGCACCATGACAGTGTCAGAATATGCCATCCGGTTCAGTGAGTTAGCTCGTCGTGCACCTACTTTGGTTCCTACCGTCAGAGAGAGGGTCCGCATATTCATTGAGGGGCATGATTATGATTTTAAAATATGCATTGCTCGAGAGTTACAAACTAATACTCGATTTCAGCAAGCAGTGGATATTGAGAGGAGGATTGAGGGTGTTTTAAGTAAGGAAAGGGAGTCTAAGGAGGCCAAAAGTTCTCGAAGCTCTGGAGAGTTCAGTGGATTTTATTAGAACACTCAGACTATGGGCCCAACGCAGCTACTACCTCACGTACACAGCCAGTTAGGGGTGGAGGACAGACGGGTAGAGGGCGCCTCAAAGGTGGAGGCCCGACCCGTTGATATAATCTCTATGATTTGGCTGAGGCCGATACACCAGATGGTGTCATTACAGGCATGATCCTGATTTGTTATAAAAGGATATTTTTGTTTAATTTGATTCTGTTCTGAATATTGAGGAGAGTCCTCCTATTATGCTCCGCTTATGGGTGATCATCTTAATTTTGTGAACCACTTATATGTTTATCCCTGTTGGGAGGTTTGATGATGTTAGCCCATGTCTATCATTTTATTTTTGGGCACCATTGAGGGCTATAAGTCCAAAAGTAATTTTTATTATTCATTACAGTGGGTTTGATGTGTTTTGGAATAATGGATTCCAATTTTATGAATTATATGCCCTACCGGTATGAGGGTTCATTATGTGTTATGTAAAATGTTTACGAAATTTATTGAAAAGAAGAAAGAAAAGAAATTGAAATTTCAGTTGGCACAATGTGCAAATAACTTGTGATTCGGAGTTGAGGACGAGATCCTCGCATTTTTATATGATGTGAAATATTTAAACTGGGCTACAAGCCGCAATGGAAGTTATATAAGGACGAGGTCCTTGTGGTGAAATATTTATGAGTTTAAATTCTCCCTTTGTGAAGTTTAATTTGTACTAAAGTACTAATAGGGAGTTAAGCCTGATAGGCTTATGTGATAATTCTTTTATGTGTTTCTGTACCATAATTGTGCCGTAGTTATTAAGTTTTATCCTACGAGGTGAGTTCCCAGGAAGCGTTAAATGTGACTCGTTAAGTCGGGTAAATAGTTATGAGGTCTTCATACCTCACATTTGGCTGTCTGTGTTGTAAAAATTTTGAAATGAGGTTTCGTTTAATATGAGGTTAATCGGCGATGTTGTAATCGATTATGAACAACTATTAAGACCAGAGATGTGGTGATGGGCATACATATGATGTGCTTCATGTTCTGATATCATTATGATAATGCGGTGCATGTAATGCTGAGATTAGTGTTATTGATATATACATTGTGGTGCTTTGTTGGGTTGTGGATGTGTTGTTAGGAGTTGTTTTGGTGTTACTCTGGCAGGTGGATGCCAGATGGATAGAACAATTTACAGGGGAGACTCTGCCAAAATTTCTGAAATATTTGGGAGTTAGTAAAAATTTGGGAGATTGAGACGTGCAAAAGAAGAGATAAGTTATGTTATGTATTTGAGGGAGAATGATCCTAAGAGGGGGAGAATGTAACACCCCGGAATAATTTTGAAGCACTTCAACACTATCAAGAAAGTTGATGTGTGTATAGACACGAGTGGCTATAGCCAGTTGAGACTAATACCGTGTGTTGATGTGAAAATCAGGCCTTTTGAAAATGTTTGGAGTGTAAGAAATTGGTTTTAAGGCTTAAAATAAGTGTAAATCAAAGAAATAATCTCAACTGAGACGGTAACGTGGGATCAACCGTAAGTATATGTAAGATGAATTGATTTTGTTATGTTGCCGTGATAATTTCCCGTGTAAATTGTTGTGTTGTGTGAGTTGTTGTTTCAGGATATAAGGGTGTCATTCCACTGTTGATATTCTGTGGGTATAAGAGTGGCATTTCACTATTGTGTTTGTTGGAATATTGTCTGGGCGGAGAGATAAGGGTTGCTATAGGAGATATAAGGGTGGCAATAGGAGCGATAAGGGTGGCTATTGATATTGTCGGGGCGAAGGGATAAGATAGGGTATTATAGGAGTGATAAGGGTGGCTATAGGAGAGATAAGGGTGGCTATTGTTAGGGATGATATATGATGATGTGGAGTGGTTGCATTGGTGATTTTATGTGATGCTGTGACATTCCTTGTGTTTATTTGTATACCTTTTGCAATTTGTATTGTTGTTGGTAAATTGATAACAATCTGATTTATGTTGAAATTGGGAGCCTGTGGCTATTGCCAGGCGGATTATGAAATGAAATGTGGGTACGAGGTGCCAGAAATAAAATAAAATAATGATATTGGCATGTGAATTGTCCGTGAAGTTGTGATATGAAATGTGGGCACGAGGTGCCATGGTTAAATGATGATAATATTGGGACGTGAGTTGTCCTTGCGGTTGTGATAAAGAAATTGGCACGAGGTTCCTTGAAAATATGAAATTGGGCTGAGACCCGTACTTTATGATTTTGAAATGAGGAGTCACATGGTGACTTTTATTCGCAAGATACTTATTTGAAGGAATTATATTCGAAAAAGATTTATTTGAAAGAATAATAATTGAAAGATAATTATTAAAGGAATTATATTCGAAAAAGATTTATTTAAAAGAACTATATTTGAAAGATATTTATTTGAAGGGAGTATATTCAAAATATATTTATTGAAAAGTATTATATCCTGAAGAGTATTAATTGAGAAGCATATAGGCGAAAGATTTATATTTGAAGGATTTGATTTAATTGGGTGTACTTGTATTTATCATTTGTTAAGCAATATTAATGGTTGATTTGTGTTGCCCTTATTGTTATTTCTTTCCTATTATATTTATATATCTTATTGCACAGGTTATTAGACTAGTGAGTGCCTTGACTGTACCTCGTCTCTACTCCACTGAGGTTAGTCTTGATACTTACTGGGTACCGACCATGGTGTACTCATACTACACTTCTGCACATTTTTGTGCAGAGCTAGGTATTGGAGATATTGGACTCGGACAGAGTTAGAGTGGGATCGCAAGGATTCAAGGTAGAGCTGCTTGGTCATCGCAGTTCCTTGGAGTGTTTCCATTTTATTGTACTGTCGTTTATTATTCAAACAGTATTGAGTATTCGATCCTTGAGATCATTTTATGTATTCAGTTAGAGTTCGTGATTCAGTACTACCAGTCTTGGGAGGTTGTTATATTCATATTTGTTCCGCTATTGGTTTTGATCACCTATTCAATTTATATTCAAAAACAACAATGGCTTCTAAATCTAATGGAAATCAGCTTACCTAGTCTTAGAGACTAGGTACCATCACGACACCCGTGGTAGGATTTTGGGCCGTGTCAGCTACGTACGCACGAGATTACGGGAGTCCGTGCGTAGCTACTACTATGTTTATGTCCGGGTAGTCTAGGACCCAGATCATGCTATACTTGAGATATTTGCAACCTTATTATTAATTTAAATTACTTAAATCATATTGAACTTGGTAAATAATTTGTTTTTAAAGGTTAAACTTTGTTTTCCTTGACCGTTAAATGAGCATTAACATTTCCTTGGATAATTGCTCCTTAAAGAATTCTTGATTGAGTGTTGAAGGTGTTTCTCTTTTATGAAGCGGGCCGAACGCCTCGGCAGATTAAATAGATGCATCTATGGTTCGCGTCGTTCGACCCTCGGCAGTGCACAGTTTAATTATTTATGTTGGATTGGGTCGTACGACCTCAGCATGATTTGCGCATAATTGAATTTATTGCTTTGGAATTTACAATAAATGATGTTGCCTCTTTGACCTGAGTTAGATTGTTATATGATGGGAGGTAAATTTGGAGATTTCTTAATTATAAAAGAACTGCTTACTTACTTAAAAATTTTGAGCTTGCAACCGTTTTATATAATCCATACTTAAATTATATCATTGACATCCTATTTATAGCCCATAGTAAGTGTCGAAGTTGACCCCTCGTCACTACTTCTTTGAGGTTAGGCGGGATACTTACTGGGTACGCGTTGATGTACGTACTCATTCTACAACTTCCTGCACATTTTTGTGTAGGTACATATATGTTTAGCGGCCTTGTGGGTGCAAAGGCGCGATTATGGCGGGGACTTAGGTGAGCTGCATTCTATACGACGATCCGCCAGCAACAGAGTCTCCTTCAGAGTACTTACATTTTTCCTGTCCAATTTATATTCCGGACAGCTGTTGTATTTTATTTTATATTCCTAGTTAATACTCATGCACTTGTGACACCGGATTTTGGGATGATTATGGGTTGTGTTGTATTGGAGTTTTTAAAGATATTATTATTTATTTTGTAAGCTTCATCTTTTATGATTTAAATTGAAGGAAAATATGATTTCAAAAGCAACAAAATGAGAACCCAATTAAATGTTTATTGTTGCCTTGCCTGACAATGGTGTCCGGTGCTGTAATGACCCAAACGGTCATTTTAACTTTTAAAACCACGTTCCCTAAATTAAAACTCCCTGTTTGTGATTTTAATAATTTATGACTTACGGGAATGGTTGGTTCGGGATTTGGAAGTTTTTGGGTTGAAATCGGAACACTTAGTTACTTAAGTTAGCCTTAAAAGGCCAAGTTTGACTTCGGTCAACATTTTGAGAAAGCGACTCCGGAATCGGGATTTGACAGTTCCTCAGATGCGAAGCCGCAAGTGGGTTCCCACCTTCGCAGGTGCGAAAGGCATGTTTGGCAGAAAGCTTAAAAGAACGAGAATCAACCATTTTTGCCCATTTTCCTCCATTTTTGGGCGATTTCAAAGCTTTTGAGAGGGGAGTTTCACTAACAACTTGGAGGTAAGTTAACTACATACCTTGAGTTAAATACATAGATTATAACTAGTAAATCTTAGAAATCAAAGGTTTAGATGAAAAACCTAGATTTTTATAAAAACGAGATTTTAACCATGAAAATGTTTATGAAATTGGATAGAAATTATATATTTGAGTTCTTGAGATTATGAGTAACGTTTTCATCCGAAAATGTCCAGACTCTAGGCACGTCGGCCCGGGGCAAATTTTAGGAATTTTACTGTTTTGGTTAGGGTACTTTAATTAATAGCCTAAATTCAAATTATTGAACATGTATTGATTATTTTGTATAATATTTGGATAGCTTCGGATTTTTCGGTATCGAATTGAGAAATTAACATGACATGGTAATCGGAAAGTGGACTTTGAGACAAGGTAAGTCTCTTGTCTAATCTTGTGAGGGAAAAATTACCCCGTAGGTAATTAAAGTATAATTAAAGTAATAATTGTTGGGGCTACGTATGCACGAGGTGACGAGAGTCTGTGCGTAGCTACTATTAATGCTAAAGTCCGGGTAGTTTAGGACTCAAAGCGTGAATTACTTGTGCAAATTGTATTCTTTGTTTAATTAATATAATTGTTCATCCTCCCGAATTTATCTTATAATAAATATACTCTCCTTCCGGAGGTACATAAGAAAATGTCCTCCTTTCTTGCGGAGCGCACCGAACATTTCGGCAGAATAGATGCATCTATGGATCGCGCCGCACGTCCATCGACAGTGTACACGACACTTTGGATCGGGTCGTACGACCTCAGCAGAAATCGTGCCTAATAATAATAATTACACGATACTTTGATAGTTTATTGCAGCTTGTGAAGCTAATTGATAAATTAAAAATCTTTGGAATTTAAAGAATTTATTATCTCTGCTTGTTAAGGAATTATTGTTATTCCTGTAGATGAGGCTAATTGATAGGAAATTTATTGGAATTGAAGGAATTTAATTAATATATTGAAAATTATTGCATTTGAAGGAATTTAATTATTTCTACTAGTTAAAAAAGTTCATTGTAAATTCTATAAATCATGTTGATCTAGATATTGCTATTTTTATTTTATTTATTATTATTGACTCTTAGTGAGTGCCATCACGGCCTTTATGGATTTTGGGTCGTGACAAAAGACGTGGAATGCTCAAGACATGGCTGAAGCCACGAGCATTGGAGTCTCGTTTTGATTAGAAGAAGCTATAGAACAATGAACTAGAACCTACAACTAGCGCGCATCAAGGTTTAGATCACAGTCTGCATGAAGAACCAGTCAAGACTCAAGATCAAGCTTCAGAAGACTCATATATAGAAATCTTGTAACTCATAACTGATAAGCTTGTTTAGTTTCTTTTTTATTTTGATATAATAGCAGGACCGCGGACCGGAGCCTCGATGGAACCTCATTCGACTACTCAACTCATCATTCCACCATTCTCCATGAACTACACGTGACCTGATTCCCCTATAACCCAGGATATATAGGTTGTCCAAAACCAGGACTCGGTTGCACCCTATCTTTTATTTCTTTTCCTTTTGAATAACAGTTTGGTCAAAAATTAGTCACATGCTCACCTAGTCTTTTCCTGAAAACTCTTCATGTTTTCAAGCAAAGAGGGGCAGCTGTGAACACCTAATTTTTGACTATATTTGAATTTTTATTACCTTCTACTATGTAAGTATTTCAGAAATTTAATATATACATATATATATATTAAATATTTGAAATACTTACATAGTAGAAGGTGATAAAAATTCAAATATATATATATATATAAGTTTTGTTACACTTTTTTTATATAGGTTAAAAATTAAAAATAATTTAAAAGGTCAATTATTATTATTATTATTATTATTATTATTATTATTTTGTTATCTTTATTTTAAAATAAAACAAAATTTAAACAAACCAAAAAAAAATTAAATATTGTTTTTAAAATTTCGGATGGGAATAAAACAAATAGGAAAAGTAGAAGTATGTAATTAAAAAGTAAAAGTAAAAGTAGTTGAAAATTATTTAATAAAAAGGTAAAAGAAAGTGGAAATCTTTAAAAAATAAAGTAAAATAATGTGGAAATTTAAAAATAAAAAGTAAAATAAAGTTGGAATTAAAAAATAAAAGTAAATGTAGCTAAACTTTTTTTTTAAAATAAAAGTAAAAGAGAGTGGAAATAAAAAAAAAAAATAAGTGGAAAATAAAAAAAGAGAAGTAAATAAAGTGGGAATTTAAATATAATAAAAGTAAAAAAAGTGCGAAATTAAAAAATAAAAGTAAAGGAAAGTGGGGAATTATTTATTTTTTTAAAAAAAGAAAAATGGGTAGTGGGAATTGTTTTTAATTAAAAAATAATAAAATAATAATAATAATAAAATAATAATAAAAAATCTGAAAAAATTCCGAAAATGTTTCTATAAATAGAAGAGATTTGTGAGGAGAAAAAGAGGGAGAGAAGGAGAAAAAAAGAGGGAGGAGGGAATTGTGAGAAATTTATTTTTCTTCCTCTAGGATAAGGGACTTTCTACTCGTGTCATTCTTTCTTCGTCTTTCTTTCGAAAAATCCAGCAAAAGTACCCCCAAAAAACAACTTTAAACCCAGCAAAAACAAGCCACTAAATCACCGATTTTACAAGGTCGATCGGGGTTGCAAGTCGCGATTTTTCGTTCGAGGTTCTGTGGCCGGTGAAAGCTCCAGTCAACACTCGTCGAATTGTTTAGCTCTCTTGTAATTTCAACTCTGTTAATTTATATCAAAGGTCCGTTTGTTTTCCTTTCTTCACTGATTATTTTGTCCATTTACCTTCTTATCTATCAGTGTGATTATTGGGTAGCATGAAGTAGTAGTTCACTCTGTTGATATTTGAATCATTTCAATCTGATTGTTTCCTTGTTCATATGTTTATTGGACCATGATGTTAATTTTAGAGTTGTAAAGTTTTGTTCTAGGTTGATTTAACCGGATAAAGAGTTTATTGAATCACTGTAATTTGGCTTGTTAGCTAATTTTGTTCATGAGATTGTGGTGTCATTGGTTTTGTTTAAGAAATTTACATAATATGGGATATTGGGTTGGATAATTTGCTTGGGCCACGATTTATTTCCAAGGAAATTAGTTTTTGGGCTGTTGGAGAAGAAAAGATTTTAGGCAAAAAGATTTAGTCTCATCAGGCCTAAAGTAATAAATAACATAGCTGACCCATCTTTCTCTAAGCTAGCCCACTTTTCTATAAATAATAAATTCAATTCTTCCACAAATAATTCCATAAATCATGACCTTACAATAATTTCAAAATAGTTTGAGTAAACAACTTATAAATATCGTAGCCTGCTTTAGGCGCGTTTAAATGAATCATCGTGACTATGAGTACACTTCCCGTGGCATAGTCATGATATGTAAATTCCAACTCACGTGCGCGTTCACGCGACTTGACCACAACTTCAAATAATAATAAAATAAATATTTCGTAGATTGCGGATGCGTTTCACGCGCTGTGATTTGCAATGTGTGCAAAAACGACTAGTGCGCGAAATCGCTACTTGTTTAAATAAATTCATAAATACTAAAAGTGCTAAAACTAATTAAAAGCGGTTAAAAAGTAAAAAAGGAAGAATAGGTTGTAGACATGTAATAACTCAGATAATTAAGCCAGGTATTAATTGTTAAGCGACCGTGCTAAAACCAAGGAACTCGAGAGTGCCTCACACATTCTCCCGGGTTAACAGAATTTCTTATCTGGTCTTCTGTATTCGCGGACCATAAATAAGAGTCAATTTTCTTAATTTGGGATTCTAAAATAAATTGGTGACTTGGGACACCATAACAATTATTCCAAGTGGCGACTCTGAATTAAATAAATAATTTCCATTTCGATTAATGTTACTTTAATTGGAAAAATTCCCTTGTCCCAGGAAAAAAAGAGGTGTGACAAAAATAATAACTAATATTTATTAAAATAATTTAATATTTTAGATCATAAATTTATAAGATTAATATTCTGCTAAATTATCTGCACATCGTGCGGGTTCTAACACTAGTATATTATTAAAAGTAAAGTAAAAGTCCTCTCCTTAAGCCAAGTGACAGCCTAGAAAAAAGTCACATGGCATAAGTAGTTAATAATTAGTTATTTAGTTAATAATTAGTTATTGGATATTGTTTTTAAATTTATATATCTATAAAATAATAAAATAAATATTTTATATTAAAAATGAAAGTTAAACAGAATTGTCCGTTCAAATTGGAGAGTAGTTTCAAGTTGGAGTTTTATAATTATTTTAAAATAAAAAACTAAAATTACAGCAAATAAAAAACTGCCAATTCAAAATTTCTTTGTTTTTAAATAAATTTTGTTTTTCTTTTCAAAATTATAAAGTTTATTTATTCAGATAATATTATTGTGAATAATAGAATAAAATATAAAATATAAAAATATATATCTCCTATTATATTATAAAAAGAAAGTAGCATACAAAAAGTTAAATAAAGTAATATGCTAATAAAAGTTTTTATTAACAATGCAATAATACTAAATATTGGATAATATAATAAAGTAAAATATAAAACAAAAAAGTTATTTGATGCCTATATAAGTCTCTTTAATTTAATAGAAATTTTATTCATTAAAATGCAGATAAATTTATTGTGAACAAAAGGATAAAATTTAAAATAAACAAATATGTCAAGAGTAATAAAATATATATCTTCTTATTATAAAAATAAAGTAGTAAACAAAAATATTAAATGAAGTAATATGCTAATAAAAGTTTCTATTTACAATGCAATAACACTAAATATTGGATAATATAATAAAGAAAAATACAGAAAACAAAAAGTTATTCAATGACTATACAACTCTTTTTAATTTAATAGAGAATTTATTCATTAAAATTCAGATAATATTATTGAGAATAATAGGATAAAATATGAAATAAAAAATATTTCAATAGTAATAAAATATATATCTTCTATTATATTACAAAAAGAAAGTAGTAGACAAAAATATTAAACAAAGTAATTTGCTAATAAAATTTTTTATTAACAATGTAAAAAGACTAAATATTGGATAATAGAATAAAGAAAAATATAGAACAAAAAAGTTATTCAATGACTATAAAAGTCTCTTCAATTTAATAGAGATTTTAGACAACAATTCAGACAATAAGATAAAATTTAAAATAAAAAAATATTTCAAGAGTAATAAAATTTATATCTTCTTATTATATAAAGAAAGTAGTAAACAAAATATTAAATGAAATAATATGCTAATAAAAGTTTTTATTTACAATGCAATAATACTAAATATTGGATAATATAATAAAGAAAAATACAGAAAATAAAAGTTATTCAATGACTATACAACGCTTTTTAATTTAATAGAGATTTTATTCATTAAAATTCAGATAATATTATTGAGAAAAATAGGATAAAATTTAAAATAAAAAATATTTTAAGAGTAATAAAATATATATCTTATATTATATTGCAAAAGGAAAGTAGTAGACAAAAATATTAAACAAAGTAATAAGCTAATAAAAATTTCTATTAACAATGTAAAAATACTAAATATTGGATAAGTATGATAAAGAAAAATATAGAACAAAAACATTATTCAATGAATATAAAAGTCTCTTTAATTTAATAGATATTTTATTCATTAAAATTCAGACAATATTATTGAGAACATTAGAATAAAAATTTAAAATAAAAAATAATATTTCAAGTCCCTTAATTTAATAAAACAAAGTAGTTGACAAAAATATTAAACAAAGTAATATGCTAATAAAAATTTCTACTAACAATGCAATTATATTAAATATTGGATAATATAATAAAGAAAAATACATAACAAAAAATAACTAATTAACTATATAAGTCCCTTAATTTAATAGAGATTTTATTCATTAAATTTCAGATAATATTATTGACAATAACAGAATAAAATTTAAAATAAAAAATATTTCAACATTAATAAAATATATATCTTCTCTTATATTACAAAAAGAAAACGAGCATAAAAAATATTAAACAAAGTAATTTGCTAATAAAATTTTCTATTAACAATGTAAAAAGACTAAATATTGGATAATAGAATAAAGAAAAATATAGAACAAAAAAGTTATTCAATGACTATATAAGTCCCTTTAATTTAATAGAGACTTTATTATTGGGCATATCATATTGACAAATAATATGACAATTAAAATTTATTAAAGCAATACGATATAATATGTTCAAACAAGCCCAATCACAATTTAATTAAATTAATATTAACCGTGCATCGCGCGGGTACGACTACTAGTTTAATGCTTAAGGGTGTAGCCTAGTGGTTAATTAATGAGTAAATGCAAATCATGAAAAACATGGTTCAACTCTCCGTAGAGACAAAAAGCAGTGTGTGATTTCTTCCATCTACATGCCTAAGCCTTGATAGGTAAAGTTATCTGGTATCTATACTGGCTGAATTCTGTAATTCAGAATCAATCAAATCTCCTCAAGTAGGATTCGAACCTACGACCAATCGGTTAACAGCGATAGCAGGTACCCAATGAAGTGGTTGAGGTGCATGAAAGATGGTTCGTAAATCACATCATTATTGTGATGGTTCGGAAATCACATCATTATTGTGATGACCCAAAATATCATCTTTAAAGTTAATAATTAATTTTATATTCTAAGACCTCGAAAAGCACTATTTTTATCATTACTCGACTTGCGTGCGCAGTCCGTAAAATTTTCTAAAAAGTTTTTATGTGAAAAATAGATTAAAATGTGAATTAGAGCTTTCAAACTCAACTGAGTTGATTTTGGTCAACATTTTGAGCAAACAGACTCGGATCAGTATTTTGACAGTTCCAGTAGGTATGTATCGTAGTTTGGGACTTGAGCGTATGTCCGGAATCAAATTCCGAGGTCCTTAGCTCGAGATATGGAATTTTGATAAAAAATTAAAAGTTTAAGTTCAAATAGTGACCGGATGTCGAATTATGTGCAAACGACCCCCGGAATAGAATTTTGATGATTCCAACAGCTCCGTATGGTGATTTTGGAATTAGGAGAGTAATCAGAATTTTATTTGGAAGTCCGTAGTGAAATTAGGCTTGAAATGGCTAAAATAGGAATTTAAAGTTAGGAAGTTTGACTGGAGAGTTGACTTTTTGATATCGGGGTCGGAATCCAGTTACGAAAATTTTCATATCTCCGTTATGTAATTTATGACTTGTGTGCAAAATTTGAGGTCAATCGGACTTGATTTGATAGGTTTCGACATCGAATGTAGAAGTTGGAAATTCTATGTTTCATTAAGCTTGAATTGGAGCATGATTCGTGATTTTAGCGTCATTTTATATGATTTGAGGTTTCAAATAAGTTCGTATGATATTTTAGGACTTGTTGGCATATCTGGTTGAGGTCCCGAGGGCCTCGGGTGAGTTTCGATTGGTTAACGGATCAGAAATGGGACTTAAACAGCTGCTGCAAAAGCTGCTGCAAATTTTCTTCTGCTGAGCAATCGAGCCTAAAAATCGAGCCGAGAATCGAAGGCAAGCTCGAAGGCCAGTGATCGAACTCCATTGATCGAAGGCTCAGGATCGAGGCCATGATCGAAGGCCCAGGCTTTATGCCATGATCGAGGCCATGATTGAAAGCCCAGGCTCGATGCCATGATCGAGCCCATGATCGAAGGACCAGGCTCGATGTCATAAACGAGGCCATGACAGAGGTCCAGGCTCGAGCCTGTGATCTAAGCCACGATCGAGGCCTAGGCTCGAGGGCAATGATCAAAGCCACGATCGAGGCCCAGTTCCGAAGGCTGCCTGTGCAGATTTATAAAAGAAGGGATTTCGTCCCATTTGCCATTTTTGACGAACTTGAGCTTGAGCAGAAGCAATTTTTGACAGATTTTCAAAGAACAATATTTGGGTAAGTGATTCTAACTCGGATTTGGTCAATATATACGAATATATTATTATTTTCAACATTTAATTAGTATATTGAGATGGAAATTTGGAAATGTTTTAGAAATCTCATAAAAACTAATTTTTGAGATTTCGGTGTCGATCGGAGTCGGATTTGAATGAAAATGGTATGGTTGGACTCAAAAATGAATGGGTTGTCGGATTTTTAAGTTTTGCCGAATTCCGAGACGTGGGCCCTCGAGCAATTTTTGAGCTAATTTCGGATTTTATTGAAAAATGTAGTATTTTCTTATGAAATTGATTCCTTTAATTTTTGTTGACTGTATCGAATTAATTATGACTAGATTCGAGTTGATCGGAGTCGGAAAATCGAGAAAAAGTCATACTACTTGATTAAATTAGAGCGAATCGAGGTAAGTGACTTGTCTAACTTTGTGCGGGGGAAATTTCCCTTAGGATTAATGATTGTAATGTGTGGAAAGTCGTGTACACGAGGTGACGAGTGTGTACACAGGCTAAATGTGAAAAATTATATTTTTAAATTGTGTAGATCACTGTTGCTCATTTATTAAATTATTTTATCTTGTTATATCCTTCATCATTGATATGAAATATATACCTTAAATTTGTTTGACCTTTTATACTAATTGTTTTACCTGCTTAGTTGAAACTTGGTTTTTTTTATTCTGTGCATTATTTGAAGGTTGGTTTTCTTTAAATTAAATATTATTAATATGAAGTATTTGACATTTTTAAATTTGATATTGAAGCAACGTATTAAAGATTTTAAAATATTATTTTCCTGAATTATTTATTTCTGAATATTTTTGTAAGATTTTCGTACTCATTGTGATGGAGCCGTGAGATCTTTATTGTGGAAACATATTATTGATGATTTATTTTGGCATGAGCCGTGAGCTCTTTATTGTGGAAAAATATTATTGTTGAATTATTTTGGCAAGTTAAATTATTTGAGCACTTGAGGTACAAATTGTGATATTGATATGCATGCGGTGGTATAAGGTCTGGGTATTGAAACGCATGCAGTGAGATAAGGGTGGCTTGATACGCGTGGCTAGTAGGGGTAACTACTAGAAGTCATGCGGTGTGATAAGGATGGCTAAAACGCGGGATGCTATTTCGGGAAAAATATTTTCTTTAAAATAAATTGTGAAGGCTCCCGCGGTGAGATA
>AWOL01S0007985.1:17789-30285 GCA_000715115.1 Nicotiana otophora | reverse complement strand
TGATAAGGATGGCTAAAACGCGGGATGCTATTTCGGGAAAAATATTTTCTTTAAAATAAATTGTGAAGGCTCCCGCGGTGAGATAAGGAAATGCGATATTGTGAATTTATTTATAATTTGGGACTACGAGACAGTAACTCGTGAGTGCCCTTGTTGATATTGATTTATGGTAATAGTTGCCTTTGATTATTTGTTGTGATTTCATAAAGTTGAAAGGAATTCTGTTTTGATTCCACGAGATATTATTTGCCATTATTTTATGTAATTAAATGGTGACATGCTACTTGATTTATTTCCATTGTCATTTTATTTTATTATATTGTTAAACATTTTACCATGCAATTATTATTTTCCAGTAGGGCCTGACCTGACCTCGTCACTACTCTACCGAGGTTAGGCTTGGCACTTACTGGGTACTGCTGTGGTGTACTCATACTACGATTCTGCGCACCTTTTTGTGCAGATCCAGGTACTCCTTACCAGCCCCGACATCAGTGAGATACATGTACACAGAGACTTCGAGGTATATCTGCCAGCGTCTGCAGACTCCGAAGTCCCCTTCTATCATTATTGTGTTGCTTCCTTATTTTCTTTAGACCTTGATATATATAGAGACGTTGAAGATAAATTCTTAGAAGCTTGTGACTTATTTCTACCAGGTTTTGGGAGTTGAAATTGTTTGAATTGTAGTTTATTTATTTCAGATTTAAATTTTTATTCCGCATTGATAGGCTTATCTAGGTTTAGAGACTAGTTGCCGTCACGACATCCTACGGAGGAAATTTGGGATCGTGACAATTATAAAAAAAAATACACTTATTTATTTGTTTTATATCTATAACACGCTCCTTATGTTCAAGCACGTGAATTCGTTTTGATAATTAGTGGAAGTGAGACTTGAACTTAGGACCTCTACTTTGCACTAATTATATCATATTGAATGTTGGGATCACCTTATCTAAAAGTCTAAGTTATTAAGGAGATCATAATTTTATTTGCTTAATTTTGTATTACAACTTATGTAATGACACAATAACTAACTTGTTGCTTGATTCACGATGGTCTCAATCTGTTATGCGTCGCCGTAAATTTCACATGGTGAGTGATTGATAATATTGTTACTTCCTATAAGAAAAGTGTTTTTGTGTGATTGCTAAACTCTTCTTAATTCCTCTACATATATAGTACAATATTTTCTTGTTTACTCTTTTGATTCTCAGTAGTTTTGTGTCTGTCAAACATTAAGAAAGAAAAGCTAAAATAAAACACAAGGAATTCAAAGCTAATCGATTAGATGTCCCAAACATCATCCAAAACGCCAAGAACGAATTCAAGAAGTGGATTCAAACAATGATATGAATTAGAAATAGTACTTTTCGGCTCAGATGATCATAGCTTGTCTTCTTCCCACTTCCAATGCAAGCAACAGCCAATAGCATAATTATAAAAACAAATCTACAAGTACAAATAAATTACTGAAAAAGTGCAGAAAAAGTAATATTAAACAATAGGAAAAAAGAAAATAGCATTCTATTGCTGGTCCAGATATCAAATGCCTCAGAAAATGACGTCCTAAAATGATTTTTAAAAAGATTATAAACAAATGGGACAAGATAGAGACAGAATGCATTAGACTTGGAAAGTAATCATCAAACCATATATTGTCTGATATATCTGAGGAAAATGGTAATAGGAGACAACATTGGCTGTGTGTCATTATCAAGCTTACATAAAATATTTTCCCATTCAGTCCTTCTCTAGAACCTTGCTAAGTCAATTTCAAGTTTGATAATGGTATATATATGTCCTTGTTAAAGGATCAGGGATGTGGAGTTTTGGGGGTATGTTTTTGATGTTGATATATTTAATAATAGATTGATATGTGTATGATATGATGAAGAGAGTTGAAAGTTTAAGGTTGGGGAGGTTAGTGTGTTAGGGAAGGCACCACAACTTCCGCAGTCCCACAAACCGCCCCAATTAACCCCACTTGCTTCGTTTACACTATTACGTACCTATTTTTTTATTTTTTATTTTTTGGCTGGAATACACTATTACTTGTTTGCTAAAGCAACCCTACGGCCTTACCCCACCCCCACCCCACTCCGGGTGAACCTAGCTTATAACTTGAGGTGAAAATTTAATAGCTTCTGCTTAAATTCTGCATTAAAACTTTTACTACATACTTGTATGTAACTATTAATTCAGTTATTATTATATATTAACTTGAGCTTGTTATAAAAAGCCATAAACTTTCAACCTCGGCTCCAACGATTATCTCACAAAAATAAAAGAGTCGTTTAGGTTTATGGTGTTAATTAATACTATTATACTCAGTTCTCCATTGTAGGTCCTACAATATACCACAAGACAAGTTTTGTGT
This sequence comes from Nicotiana otophora, assembly GCA_000715115.1. Lineage (NCBI taxonomy): Eukaryota > Viridiplantae > Streptophyta > Magnoliopsida > Solanales > Solanaceae > Nicotiana > Nicotiana otophora. The sequence goes on along the minus strand of AWOL01S0007985.1, from coordinate 27,902 downwards.
CATTATTATGCATGATTGTTTGTTTATGATATTTTATACGTCAATACCACACAAGAAGGGGGAAGAGAGGTGATTTGTATGGTGTCTAATTTTCGTGTGTACTGATTATAAAAGGACCTGGTTTTTCTAAGTATTCGTTATACTACTGTTACAGAAATAGTAAATGCGAAAAGTAAATAACACAAGTATTTTACGTGGAAAACACCCGGCTCAAAAGGTGAAAAAACCACGACCTACTACTCAGTAGGATTTTTTCCAACACTTCACTAAATCAATGAGCCAAAACAGCATTTATGAAAACTCTTTGTAAACCAAAGGATTAACTCTAATCCCATTGTGGAAACCAACCTCTATCTGTTGCGACAACTTCAAGTTAACTCTGACTTGAATATTCCGAGTACCTATTACAATTGTTTCTAGATAAAGCTGAAAGATACACTTTGAAAACCACCTACTACAATTGAACTAGAGTAAAAGACAGACACTTGGAACTGGTTCTTCTATCTAGTTTATGTAGCTTCAGGTTTGCACACTTGAATCACACAAGAATGGCTTGCAAAATGCCTTGCTATTTTGCTCTCAACTCACGTTTAACTTCTGCTTTTGTGCGTGCCTGTAGAATGAGAACACCCTGCAATATATAAAGTTAGGAAATCGAGAAACAACTAGAGTTCTAATGCTACTCTTCCTTGGTGAAAGAGTTCTAGTTGTTCTCAACTTCTAACTTCTCTCTTATCTTGGATAGTGTTCTCTTTGAGTAAAGAGTCCTTCTCCTTATCAATTATGTAACCTTTTTTATCAGGAGATATCATATGTATCAAGTTAAGATTATCTCCTTCACGTGCATCCCTTATGCTCGAATCTGCCCGTGTCTGTGTACATAGGGGATGGACCTGGTTCATGCCTGAGCTTCCTTTCCCAATCTTCAAAACAAAACTTCACTTGGGCCAACAAATTTCCCCTTTTTGATGATGACAAACTCTGTGCTTTTCATAAGCTTAGGCCCTGTTTCAACTCAGCTCAACATCAACACAATGTTGTAACATTTTACCTTTTTATCACTTATTATCAAGGACCAGGTTAATCAAATTATAAGCACAACTTTTTTCCCCTTTTGGCATCATCAAACAGTTGCATAAATATGTAAGATAACCAGATTTTAAACTTAATCAGACAAGGTGGGTTGCTCTGATGGTAAGCACCCTCCACTTTCAACCAAGAGGTTGTGAGTTCGAGTCACCCCAAGAGCAAGGTGGGGAGTTCTTGGAGGGAAGGATGCCGAGGGTCATTTTGGAAACAGCCTCTCTACCCCAGGGTAGGGGTAAGGTCTGCGTACACACTACCCTCCCCAGACCCCACTAGTGGGATTATACTGGGTTGTTGTTGTTGTTGTTGTAACCAGATTTTAAACTTAATCAGACAAGGTGGGTTGCTCTGATGGTAAGCACCCTCCACTTTCAACCAAGAGGTTGTGAGTTCGAGTCACCCCAAGAGCAAGGTGGGGAGTTCTTGGAGGGAAGGATGCCGAGGGTCATTTTGGAAACAGCCTCTCTACCCCAGGGTAGGGGTAAGGTCTGCGTACACACTACCCTCCCCAGACCCCACTAGTGGGATTATACTGGGTTGTTGTTGTTGTTGTTGTAACCAGATTTTAAACTTACTCATGGACACTGGGGCTACTTCAAATGCAATCATAAATTTAATCATCATATATCAATCTAAGGATATTAGCCATCTAAGAATATCAACAAACAATTAGAGCAAAAGGCAGTGAATTTGATTGATTGTTAAGATCCTACCACAAAGCATAAGAAAAAATAAAAATATTGGAACATGAGTAAAAGAAACAAAATAAATCCCGAACTGGGTCACTGGTTAATCTACACTAGGCTAGGAGGCTTAAGAATGGGAAGGACCAGGTTCTTGATTTTTGGCTTGGAGCAATTTCAGCATATACTGAAGAATGCCATCATTCTTCTCCTTTTCTTTTGCCAGCTCAGCTCTGAGAATATCTCTCTCAGTCTCTACCTCTACCAACCTCTTCTTTAGCCTATCAATCTCAACATCCTTAGCCTCACTTTCTTGCACCAAAGCTCGCACTTTTCTATTCACAGGTACCTTTTTGGATGAACCGGGTTCTTTGGGAGTGGTTTGGACTTCATAGTCACAAGCAGTTAGAGTGTTTGCCCCAAAATGATCCTTGCTTGTACCAACTTCTCATTTCTTAATGGGTACCTTGAAGTGTGCAAGTACAGTCGTGAAAATAAAGCTACAGGGTATGGCATGAGTCTTGGTGCCATTTAGAACCCTATCAAGAGGTTGGATTATAAACCCATGCCAATTGATTTGCCTCCCGCTGTCCAAATATTCCATAAGGACCAGGTCCATGAATGTGGCAATGTGCATCCTTTCCTGCCTAGGCAGGACACATTTGTTTACAAATTTAAACATCACTTTGTGGGGCGGCTTCATCTCACTTTTGTAAATAGCCTTAGGCTCAAGTTCCTTTTCATTGTCACCAAATTTCCTAGTAGTGGCAAGGGCAGTAGGGAGATTCTATAGACTTGGCCATTTTAGCTTCTTATAATTATTGTACCCTTCAGCAGGTACATCCAAGATCTCTCCCATTTTTTTCTCTCCCGGCCTTGCAACTGTATCTTCTCCAAAAGTATCACCATTTCTTCATCCTCCAAGTCCCTGAGCAGTCTGCCTTTTAAGATAGTCCTTTTCCAAATCTGACCATCTTGTCTTTCTCAACATTAGAATCATATTCTTCTTCTTCTCCACTCCATTCTTCTTCCTCTAAAATTTTCACTTTTCTTGATTTCACAGCAGACCTGGTTCTTTTAGCCAAAGTGGATGGTTCAGCAGACTTTGACTTTGAAATAGACTTCTTTGTGAAAGTCTTGGCCACCTCTTCTGTCTCATCTTCATCTCGAAGGACCGGGTCTATATCTTCAATTTCAATAGCCTCGACAGGCTCACCCACCTTCTTCTTTCCCTTAGCAGCAACTTTTATTTTACTTTCTTCTAAGGCTTTCTCCAGTTCAGCCTCACTCTGCTTCTTCTGACTTCTTGTGGCTCTTCCTCTTGTGGGAGGAATTTCAACAGGGATAGAAGAGGCAACCTTTCATTTTCTTATTTTCCCTAGCAGTACCAAAGGTTTTAACTCCTGAACTTTCTTTCTTCTTTGGATTGTAACTTACAGTGACACTTTTTAGTAGGTCTGCGAGAGTTTCCTGTTCAGATGGAACATGTTCATCTACATTTTTCCCAAGTTGAACCAGCCCCTCAGCAGCTTTTCCAGACCCACTTCCCCTTGTTTTTCTCACACTTTTCTCTATTCCAGCAGATTCCTCACCCCAAACTACCATAGTACCTGATTCTTTAGTTAGGTCAACAGGAGTGGGTGAAGAATCAACCACTCCTTTCCCCATACCCCTCACAGTACTCCCAGCACCCTCTCTCTATTTTTCTTTTCTCTTTTTATTTTCACCACCCACCTTTCTAGGCTTAGTAGTTTAAACACCTGCCATAGATCCTACCAGCACAAACCTAGTCTCCAAATTCATAGCAACCTCAGAAATAGTTTCAAAAGAAAATTTAGGGTCGGATGATAGCTTTTCTGTCTCAGAAGAAACCGTTTCTTCCCCCTCAGTAGCAGACTTAAATGATTCTTCAGATTTCTGGGGTTCTTCTTCCCCACCTGCTTTTAATTTTTCATTTATTTTCTTAATTTGTTCTCTACCCGCAACAACCTTGCAAGCAAGCATCTTGACTCTGCTTTTCTTAGAGATGGGCTGTAATGATCCGGCCAGTCATTTTGAGTATTACAGCCCCGTTCCCCCATTTACTGTATAATTTATGCCTTACAATTGATTTATGATTTATCGGGTTAGTTGGTTCGGGTCCGGAGAGATTTTAGAATGAATTGAGACACTTAGTCTCTTAATGAAAAGCTTAATTTGGAAAAGTCGGCCGGATGTCGATTTATGTGTAAATGACCTCAGAAGTGAATTTCGATGATTCCTATGACTCTGTATGGTGATTTTGGAGTTAGGAGCATGTCCGAAAAAGTATTTGGAGGTCCGTAGTGGAATTAGGCTTGAAATGGCGAAAGTTAAATTTTTGGGAAGTTTGACCGGGGGTTGACTTTTTGATATCGAGGTCGAAATCCGATTCTGAAAATTGAAATATCTCTGTTATGTCATTTATGACTTGTGTGCAAAATTTGAGGTCAATCATACGTGATTTGATATGTTTCGGCACAAGATATAGAAATTTGAAATTTCAAAGTTCATTAGGCTTGAATTGGGGTATAATCGTGTTTTAGCATTGTTTGAGATGATTTGAGGGTTCGACTAAGTTCGTATTATGTTTTAGGACTTTTTGGTCTATTGATGGACGAGGATGGCAAAGTGTTGATGGACGAGGCATTTATTAGGAGAAGATGGAAGACATACTTCCATAAACTGTTGAATGAGGAGGGGGATAAAAGCATTCTGCTGGGTGAGTTGGAGCACTCTGAGAGTCGGAGGGATTTTGGGTACTGTAGGCGGATTACGGTAGAGAAGGTGGAAGGGGCGATGCATAAGATGTGCATGGGCAGAGTGACGGGGCCAGACAAAATCCCGGTAGAATTTTGGAAGAGCGCGGGGCGGGCAGGTTCGGAGTGGCTCACTGGGCTGTTTAATATTAATTTTAAGACGAAGAAGATGCCCGAAGAATGGAGGTGGAGTACGATGGTTCCACTTTACAAGAACAAGGGTGATATCCAAAACTGCAACAATTATAGGGGTATCAAGTTGTTGAGTCACACTATGAAGGTTTGGGAGAGGGTGGTTGAGGCCAAGGTGAGGAGGTGCATGTCTATTTGCGAGAATCAGTTTGGATTCATGTGGGGGCGTTCGACTACGGAAGGGATTAATCTGGTAAGGAGATTAGTGGAGCAGTACAGGGAGAGGACGAAGGATTTGCATATGGTGTTTATTGACCTTGAGAAAGTGTATGATAAAGTCCCGATGGAGGTACTGTGGAGGTGTTTGGAGGTTAACGGCATTCCGGTAGCGTACATTAGGGTGATTAAGGATATGTATGATGATGCTAAGACTCGGGTGAGGACTGTGGGTGGTGACTCGGAGCATTTCCCTGTGGTGATGGGGTTGCACCAGGGATCAGCTCTTAGCCTTTTTTTATTTGCCTTGGCAATGGATGCACTGTCGCGACACATCCAAGGGGAGGTGCCTTGGTACATGCTATTTGCCGATGATATAGTGTTGATTGACGAGAGGCAAAGTGGAGTTAATGCGAGGTTGGAGGTTTGGAGACAGACCTTGGAGTCTAAAGGTTTCAAACTGAGAAGAACCAAATAGAATACTTGGAGTGCAAATTTAGTGACGGGACCCATGATGCAGACGTAGAGGTTAAGCTTGATGCTCAAGCTATCCCCAAGAGAGCGAGTTTTAAGTATCTCAGGTCTATTATCCAGGGTAACGGGGAGATTGACAAAGATGTCGCACATCGCATCGGAGTGGGATGGATGAAATGGAGGCTCATTTCCGGTGTTTTATGTGATAAGAATGGGCCGCCAAGACTTAAGGGTAAGTTTTATCGAGTGGTGGTTCGACCAGCTATGTTGTATGGGGCTGAGTGTTGGCCAGTCAAGAACTCCCACGTACAGAAGATGAAAGTAGCAGAGATGAGGATGTTGAGATGGATATATGGGTGTACCAGGAGAGATAGGATTAAGAATGAAGCTATTCGGGACAGAGTGGGAGTAGCCTCCGTGGAGGACAAGATGCAGGAGTCGAGGCTGAGATGGTCCGGACATGTTAAGAGAAGAAGCATTGATTCTCCCGTCAGGAGGTGAGAGAGGTTGGCCATGGAGAGTTTGAGAAGAGGTCGAGGTAGGCCTAAGAAGTACTGGGGAGAGGTGATTAGACAGGACATGGTGCTGCTTCAGCTCACTGAGGACATGACCCTTGATAGGAGGGTGTGGAGGTCGAGGATTAAGGTAGAAGGTTAGTGGGTAGTTTTTTAGTTGTTCACCGATAGGCTTAGTAGCATACATGTCCATTCATATTCTTAGATTTTTATTACGTTATGTGGTTTTGTTCGCCTCAGGTATTGTATTCCCTATTGCTATTATTTGGTACTACTTATCTTTTATCTCTCCTTTTTTCTTTTCTCTTCCTTCTTTCTTCCTTACTTGTTTTCATCTTCTTCTTCTTGCCATTCCTGAGCCAAGGGTCTATTGGAAATAGCCTGTCTACCTGCATTAGGTAGGGGTAAGGTCTGCGTATAGACTACCCTCCCCAGAACCCACATGTTGGGATCATACTGGGTTTGTTGTTGTTGTTGGTGTATTTGTTTGAGGTCCCGGGGGCCTCGGGTAAGTTTCAGATGGTTAACGGGTTGGATTTTGGACTTGGAAGTCTGCTGGAATTTTTTTAATGCACCATCTAGTTTCCTTCATCGCGTTCGCGAGTGGAGCATTGCATTCACGAAGAGGAACTGAGAGGTTAGCAATATTTCCTCTTCGCGTTCACGAAGAGAAGGACACATTCGCAAATGGTGGACAGGGTGTGCATCGCGAAAGCGAGAGGTATTACGCGTTCGCGAATAAGAGAGGAAGCAACTGAGGACCCCAGGCAATTGGTCTACGCGTTCGCGTAGGGGTGTTGTGTTCGCGTAGTGAGGGGGAAACGAAGCATCATGTTCGCGATTGGTTTAACGCGTTCGCGTAGAAGGCATTGAGGCAGAGGCACTTTGTGCTTTGCAAACGTGAGTGGTATGTTGCATTCGCGAAGGAGGAATCTGGACAGGAACAATTTTGTGCTTCGCGAACGCGAGGCACTGACCGCGTTCGCGAAGAAGAAAGCCTGGGCAGAGAGTTTAAGTTCTGAAAATGGGACTTTGTCCCATTTTTCATTTTTACCGATTTGGAGCTCGGGAAGAGGCATTGTTTGGGAGATTTTCAAGGAAAACAACAGGGTAAGTGTTATTAACTCAATATTGGTCAAACTACCAGAATCCATGGTTGTTTTTAACATTTAATTGGTGAATTAAGTTGGAAAATTGTGAAAACCCTCTTGGTTTAATTTGAAGATTTGAGGATCGAATTGATGTCGGATTTGAGTAAAATTTGTATGGTTGGACTCGTGGTTGAACGTGTGCTCATATTTTGTAACTCTTGTCGGGTTCCGATATGTTTGGGTCCTTTTCTATAGGCAATAGGATGAATCAAATTCTTTTTAACCCAACTTTGTAGCCTATTCTTCCCTTGAACAAATTCTTTGTTCTTTTGACTTGCCTTTTCTTTTGCAGTGCATTCACTTTTATAGTGACCTGTTTTACCACAGTGTATGCAAATCTTGTTCTCAGGAAGTGTGAGGTACTTGCTTTTGGGATCCCATTTAGGGGGCAGATTCCCAAAGCCAAATCATCTTTTGTTGCTACTATGATGTTCCTGTAGCCATGAAAGTGCATCAGAGGACCTGTTCTATTTACATGTTCTGTCTAGCTCATACTTGACCTTGCTTAGATCCTCCTTTAGAATTCCTACCTGCTCATCCCTTTTATAGAACTCATCTTTTATTTTTCCTACATTTTCTTCTAGAGTGAGTTGTGTGTGATCGGTTTTCTTCTTACCTGTTCCTAATTTCAGTTTTAAATTTTCAGATCTAAGTTCTAGGACATTTGAATCAAGTGCATGAACCTGGTTCTTTAAAGCAGTAATTTCACTTACAGTTTCACTAACCCTGAGTTCCAGGTTTTTGCACTTTGTTTTCAGAACCACACATTTTTTAGATAATTGTTCCTTTTCATTGTTTACATCCTTAGATTCATCAATTAAATCTAGAAGTAACTCAGATAACCTTTCTTTAGAAAAAAATTTAATGTTTCTTTGAGATGAATTACACTTACCTTAGTTTCCTCATCAAATTCTCCAATGGCCATAAGTGCTTGTTCATCTCCATCATCATCTGAGCTTTTATCTGAGCTTTCTCCCCAAGCAGCGACCATGGCCTTGGTCGATCCTTTGTCTTTCTTGGGTTGAACATGTTCCTTCTTCTTGTTCCTTCGTTCAGTTCTTTACTTCTTCCATTCAATTTCCCATTGAGGACAATTCTGGATGTGGTGATCAGTCTTCCCACACTTGTAACATCCTTTATTGGTTTGCTTTTCAGGAACCTTTGACTTAGTGTAGCTTCCACTTCTTGAAGGACCCTTTCCTCTCCTTAGGTACTTCTTGAAGTCCTTGGTGATCATAGCCATTTCATCATCTTCTAGATCAGAACCTTCAGTAATTCTGAGAGCCAGACTCCTTTCCTTCTTAGGTACATCCATTTTCATTGTTTGTCTCCTAAGTTCGTAGGCAGTAAGATTTCCAATTAATTCATCCAATGGGAGGGTGGCAATGTTCTTTGATTCCTGAATGGTAGTGATTTTGCTCTCCCAAGTAACAGGCAGAACCCTTGTCAAAATCTTCTCGACTCTATCTTCTTCAGGGATACTCCTTCCAAGAGACTTTAGTTCATTTGTCAATGTGGTGAATCTTGTATATATCTCTTGAATGGTTTCTCCTTCCTTCATTGTAAAGTTCTCATATTGATAATACAGTATAGTTCCTCTCGACCTTTTCACTTGAGGTGTTCCTTCGTGAGCCACTTGCAGAGTGTCCCAGATTTCCTTGACAGTGGTATAACTTTGGATTCTGCTATACTCATCTGGACCAAGTCCACAAACAAGCCATTTCTTGGCTTTAGTGTTCTTCTCCCATTTTTTCAAATCCTCAACAGTGCAGTCAGCTCTTGTCTTTGGTACATCTTCTCCTTCAGCATTTTTCTTCCAAGTAGCCAGTGGACTGTCGGTGACTATGTCCCATAGCTCATAGTCCTCTCCTATGATGTGATCTCTCATCCTGTTTTTCCACCAAGAGTAGTACTGGCCATTGAAGAATGGTGGCCTAGTCGTGGATTGCCCTTCCAAGTTTTCAGGTAGTGCACTCATCTTGATCTTCTCCTAAGATGTTAGCCTCTTCAAGGATAACCCGCTCTAATACCAATTGATGTTTTATACGTCAATACCACACAAGAAGGGGGGTAATTTGTGTGGTGTCCAATTTTCACGTGCACTAATTATAGAAGGACCTGGTTCTTCTAAGTGTTCCTTATACTACTATTGCAGAAATAATAAATGCGGAAAGTATAGAACACAAGTATTTTACGTAGAAAATACCCAGCTCAAAAGGTAAAAAAACCACGACCTACTACTCAGTAGGATTTTCTCCAACACTTCACTAAATCAATGAGCCAAAACAATATTTACAAAAACTCTTTGTAAACCTAAGGATTAACTCTAATCCCGTTGTGGCAACCAACCTCTAACTATTGCGACAACTTCAAGTTAATTCTAACTTGAATACTCTGAGTACCTATTACAATTGCTTCTAGATAAAGATGAAAGATACACTTTGAAAACCACCTACTACAATTGAACTGGTTCTTTTATCTGGTTCATATAGCTTCAGGTTCGCACAGTTGAATCACACAAGAATTGCTTGCAAAATGCCTTGCTATTTTGCACCCAACTCACGTTTAATTCTGCTTTTGTGCGTGCCTGTAGAATGAGAACATCCTGCAATATATAGAGTTAGGAAATCAAGAAATAACTAGAGTTCTAATGCTACTCTTCTTTGGTGAAAGAGTTCTAGTTGTTCTCAACTTCTAACTCCTTCCTTATCTTGGATAGTGTTCTCTTTGAGTAAGGGGTCCTTCTCCTTATCAATTATGCAACATTTTCGATCAGGAGATATAAGATATATCAAGTTAAGCTTATCTCCTTCACGTGCATCCCTTATACTCGAATCTGCCCGTGTCTGTGTACACAAGGGATAGACCTGGTTCACGCCTGAGCTTCCTTTGTCAATCTTCAAAACAAAAATTCACTTGGGCCAACAGTTTATTTGTTTATTTGATTATGTGCATGTACTTTATGTAGGAAATTAGCAGCTAAAGAATAGTTCACACGATCGAATACTTCTAGAACAAACGATTATATATATATATACTTCTATATATATATATATATGGTTATATATATATATATATA
>AWOL01S0007983.1:36705-115086 GCA_000715115.1 Nicotiana otophora | reverse complement strand
AATCAAAAATGCTAATAATCTAAAAAACTGTAGACCAATAAGTCTGTGCAATACCATATAAAACATTATTACTAAAATAATTTCCAACCGCATCAAGCCCTTCCTAAATCTCCTAATTAGNCATCCCCAAAATCAAAAATGCTAATAATCTAAAAAACTGTAGACCAATAAGTCTGTGCAATACCATATAAAACATTATTACTAAAATAATTTCCAACCGCATCAAGCCCTTCCTAAATCTCCTAATTAGCCAAGAACAATCTAGCTTCTTAAAAAACAGGAGGGCTAGTGATAACGCAATAATCATCCAGAAAATCATAAAAAAGTTAAACACATCAAAGGGTAAACCAAGCTTTATTTTAAAAATTAATATAGAAAAAGCTTTCGATATATTAGAATGGTCTTTGATCTACAGAACATTAAAATTCTTCAAATTCCCTCCAATTATTACCTCCTTAATCTTAAATTGCATAATAACTAGTAATATTTCAATTTTTGTCAATGGTAACAAATCCAAGAGTTTCTACCCTACAAGAGGAATTAGGCAAGGAGACCCTATGTCCTCTTACCTATTCATACTTTGTATGGACATGCTTTCTAAAATAATTAACAATCATGTGGACACAAGGAGCTGCGATCCAATAAAAATAAACCATGCTAGCCCGCCTTTATCCCACTTTTTTTCGTTGATGACCTAACCCTAATGGGGCAGGCAAATAATAAAACAATACTCTCCATCCAGCAATGTATGGAGAACATCTACACCATCTTAGGTCACAACATAAATACAACCAAATAAAAAATAATGGTTTCAAAAAATTACCATCCACAAATCAAAAATTCCCTGACAAACTTCTTCGATATTAATATTAGTAACTCCTTCGGAATGTACTTAGGTTTTCCAATAACTGATAACAAGCCAAAGGCTAAATACTACTAATTCCTTATAGATAGGATGAGGTCCATATTGAACAATTGGAATGCCAAGTGGCTCAGTATGGCTGGGAGAAGCACATTAGCTTCCTCCATACTCAACCTCTTTCGAACCATATAATGCAATTATCACTTCTTCCCAGAAAAACTCTTAATACCACAGACAAAATCCAAAGAGATTTTATATGGGGTAGAACGACATAAAAAAAGAAAATGCACCTAGTTAGTTGGGACACGATTACCAGGCCAAAGGAGCATGGCGGCCTTGGCATCAGGAAAGCTAAGTAAACAAATTTGGCCCTATTAACTAGCCTAACATGGAGAGTTCTTAGTAACCCATCATCCTTATGAGCTAAAGTTTTGATCAGCAAATATGGTAAGAAAGGAATTACAAACTCAAGTTCACACACTTGGAACAGTCTTTTAAAAGGATGGTTCCATTGCAGCAAAGGTATTCGATGGAAAGTTGACAAAAATTTCCTTCTAAACATATGGGATAATAATTGGATCCCCAGCTTCAACAATCTTAGGCAACATGTCATATGGCCTTTAAATAAAGAGGAAACCTTTTTGAGAATAAAAGATATTGGTGGAATAGGCAATTATGATCTAGGAAATATTTTTTTTGATATCCCAAATGAAATCATTAACTACATAAACACAGTTGACCTGAACCCTAATCAAAATACAACAAATACTCTCTTATGGAGTCTTAATAACAACAGTATTTTCAATGAGCTCCTGTTACAATCTTTGGGAAGATAATAAGCACAAGGAAAAAAACTTCAAATTGATATGGGAGCTTAATTTCCCTAACACAATAAAATTCTTCCTGTGAAAATCTATCATGATAGAATCCCTACCAATGATTACCTTTATAAGTATGGGATAAATATCAACCCGGTATGTCCAGTTTGTAAAACCTCAAACGAATCCATTAGCCACATTTTTGGGAATGTCATATTGCAAAATCCTTATGAGAATCAATGGGATGGAAAATGATAGGTTAAAACTACCTTGCTTTATGTTTTGATGATCTAACAAACTTACTGTCAAGAACCAGATAAGGAACCAATTACATATCCTCAAGACCTTAAGATCGAAAGGTTCCAGATTGGAATATGCTTCAACTTTTCTGAGTTAGAGGAACAACATAGGGAACATATAACTATCATTTCTCGAGGGAACAATACAAGTCAACTGCCCCAGCTGTAAAGTTGTTGCCTGCACATGCTACAGTGCGGAAACAGTGCAACAATCAACTTTATGGGGAGTGTCTTTTACCTACCTTGCATACATTATCTCAAGTGATGTCACAAGTGTATTATTAACATCAAGGAAGGTAAAACAAATCAGTTGAACACTTAGAGAATTCATTCAAGATCTCACACGGTCATTGATCATCAAGCAATCAATTCTCAAGTGCATCAAGAACAAAGAACAACACTACTATGGACCAGTTCCCCACAGCAAGTCATTATATATCCTTAGTTGAGTTATAACTTTGTAATAGTTGTTCAATTGTAATTCCTACTTAGCTTGTTTAGAAGTATTCTGTAGGAAACCCTTTGTAAACCTTAAACCTTTGTGTTTGAGTCTTGGCTAGAGTTAGTCGAGTATTAAAGTATTTGTAATAGAGTTATTACAAAAGTGGCTTGTAATAGAGTATTACAAGTTAGTGAGGGATTAAGAGGTTAAGTCCTAGGTTGTAGAGGTTGTAATCTAAAAGTTGCTTAGTAGTGAAGTTAAAATTCTACAAGGGTAGGTCGTGGTTTTTAATCCCGTTGAGCTAGGAATTTTCCACGTAAATATTCTCTTGTCATTTACTTACTGCAGTGTGCGTGTGTTCTAGTGGAACTGATAGAGAACCTGGTTCTTTATAGAGTTTGGTGGACCCTTATATTCTATCAATTGGTATTAGAGCGAGTTCTTTCTATTAGGTTAACACCTAGAAAGGATCCTCATGGTTGCTCCTCCAAACTTCGAAGAAGGCCAGTCTACTTACAGACCACCTAGGTTCCATGGACAGTATTATGGATGGTGAAAAACTAGGATGCATGACTTCATCATGGCTGAAGATTCTGAGCTATGGGATGTCATATGTGACGAAACCTTTGTTCCCACCAACAATCTTGACGACCCAGCTGTATCCAGTCCCAAGACGAGGAAGGAATTCAATGACGATGATCGAAAGGCCATAGAAAAGAACTTTCGTGCAAAGAAAATTCTTGTTTGTTGCATTGGTCCTGATGAATATAATAGGATATCGGCATGCCAATCAGTAAAAGTAATCTGGGAGGCTCTTCAGACAGCTAACGAAGGAACAACACAGGTTAAGCAATCCAAGATCGACATGCTCACAACTGAATACGAGCTCTTCAGGATGAAAGATTATGAATCCATCCAAGATATGCATACTCGCTTCACCTCCATCATTAATGAGCTTCACTCTCTTGGTGAAACCATTCTAAGAAACAAGCTTGTCAGGAAATCCTTAGTGTACTGCCCAGTTCTTGGGAAAGCAAAGTAAATGCCATTACAGAGGCGGAGGACTTGCAGACACTGACCATAGATGAACTTGTTGGCAAGCTAAAAACATATGAAATGAAGAAGAAGAAGGACAATGAAAGAAGAGAACCCAAAAGGAAGAAGGACCTGGTCCTCAAGACAGACAACAATGATTCAAGTGGTGAGGATGGTGATATGGCTTACTTGACAAGAAGATTCCAGAAGATGGTTTGCAGGAATGAAGGCATTCCAAAAAGGGGAAGTTCTAGCAAGCCAAAATATTATGACCTCTGTTATAAATGTGGCAAGCCAGGACACTTCATCAAGGAGTGCCCTCTCCTAAAGCAAGATCAGTACAAACGTTCGAGATCTTGGAGAGAGTTGGGGAGGTTGCTTATAGGCTTCCATTACCTTCTAGCCTAGTAAGGGTACGTCCGGTATTTCATGTTTCCATGCTTCAGAAGTACCATGAGGATATATCACATGTATTGTAATTCAGCATGACGCAACTTGAAAAATATTTGGCCTATGAGGAAGAGTCGGTGGCTATTCTAAACCGGCAGGTGCGTAAGCTGAGATCTAATAGTTTTCCTTCTGTGAAAGCATAATGGAGAGGTCAACTGACTGAGGAGGCCACGTGGGAGTCCGAGTCCAATATGCGGAGTAGATACCCCCACCTTTTTACAATTCCAGGTACATTTCTATGTCCGTTCGAGGATGATTGTTTCTTTTTGAGGTGGACAATGTGGCATTTCTTTTAGAGGTGGAGAATGTGATGACCCGATAGGTCATTTTGAGTACTAGCCTTAATTTCCATTCTCCAAGACCTATTGTAGCTTCATTTAATATTAATTGAATTGCGTGCATGATCCGAGTCACTTTTCAAAAAGCTTTTATGTGAATTTTTGATGAAAATGTGATTTTTGACTTAAAATGAGGCTAGAGTTGACCACAGTTAACATTTTGGGTAAACAACCTTAGATCGGTGTTTTGAAGATTATGGTACGTTTGTATGATATTTTTGGACTTGTACGAATGTTTGGTTGGGTTTCAAGGGTGACCCGAGCGCATTTCGGCCATGTGAAAAATTATGAAAAATACATTTTTAAGTTGAACTCGTGAGTTTTGACGATCAATTCTTGTTATTTGATATTATTTGGATGATTTGAGGTAGGGAACAAGTTTGTAGGATGTGCATGTTCGGTGTGGAGCCCGAAGGGCTTGGGTGCGTTTTGAATATGTTACAAATGAGTTGTAACTGCTGGTGCTCAGCAGTTGCTGGTGCAAACCTACAGATCTCGCATTTACGAGATTAGGCGCATTTGCGAGCCTCGCTTTTATGGTAAAAAAGATTGCATCTGCAAAAATGGGTTGGGGCTAGTAATTCGCTTTTGTGAATTGAGCTGAGACCGCATTTGCGATCTCAGGTCGCATTTACAACACATCAGTTAGGGAGGCAGCTTCGCATATGCAAAACTTTTGTGCACATTTGGGATAGAGGGAACTTCGCATTTGCGAAGGATAGGTCATATTTGCGACTTCTGTAGTCTTGATGCACTTATCACATTTTCGATTAATGTGTCGCATTTGCAGACATCACATTTGCCAATAAATGTTACGAAATGCGACGTCTGCAACTGGGTAAAAGAGGAAAAACATGGGACTTAGCTCATTTTACACCATTTCTCAACTCTAAACACTCTAGAGGCGATTTCTGAAGAATGTTTTCTTCCCAAATTCATTGGTAATTAACTAGTTTTCAATCAATTTTAATTACGTTTCATGAATTTTTAACATAAAATCTATAAATTTCATGGTAAAAGTTATGGGATTTTGGTGGAATCTAGGAATTTTGTAAAATTTATATTTAGACCCTAAATTGAGGTCGAATTTCGAAACAAATCACATAACCGGGCTTGGGGGTGAATGGGTAATCGGGTTTTGGTCTGAATCTCGGATTTCGTCCAAGCGGGACTGGGTTGATTTTTGTTGATTTTTTAAAAATGATCAAAATTGAACCTTTTTAATTCATGGGTAGTTTCTAAAGCGTATATTGGATTATTTGATTGATAGTTGTCTAGATTTGGTTGGTTTGGAGGCTTGTTCGAAAGGCAAAGCCGTGAGTAATTGTTGATTTCGTTGCGAAAAGAGGTAAGTGTCTTGGTTAACCTTGGTTTGAGGGAAATAAGGTCAAATTGAGTTTATTTGCTATGTGATTTATGTCTTGGGGATATCATATATTCAAGGTGACGAGTATATATGCGCGGGCCATGGGATAAGCATGCGGGTGTAATCTTTATTTGTACTATGTTTTTCCGTGTATTATGTCTTTCATGCTTTAGATAGATTGTTAACTCTTTAATTACTCGCTTTCATGTGATTTCTTATATAGAGATTGTTGTGTTATTGGGTGATAAGAATGTGGATGTTGTTGGTTAGTTGTTGGCACTAATGTTGAAAGAACCTCATATAATGAGTTATGTTCAAATATCATTATTGGTATTGGATTGCTTCCCACCTTGATTGGTATTGTATTGTTGTAATTGCTTAGTGAGGAAGAGCGAAAATCACGAAAGGTGTTGCTGTGCCATTGCATTACATTATCTTGTGTGGAAGAGAGTAAAATCACGAAGGGTGACGTCGTGCACTTGCTTGTGTCATGACCCAACTTCCGCTGGAGCCGCGACGATGCCTAACACTACTTGCTAGGTAAGCCAATAGATTCACAATAACAATGAGCTCAGTAAAGCAGAACTTAACAATCTCAACAGTGTAAATATCATGAAATATCTAAGAAAAACAACGATAATACTACTATAACCATCCCAAAGATCTAGTGTCAACAAGTACATGATCACTACTGAATGTCAAAATACAAGGCCAAATCCTCAATACAACTGCCTGAACAATAGAACAGTAACAACAAATGTATATGAAAGAAAACTCCAAGGTGTGCGAACGACAGAGCAGCTACCTTATAGTCTCCTAAGCTAGTACCGGTTGCGAACTCTAGCAATCGATGCACCTAGAAGTTCTTGGATTTGTACATGAAGTGTAGAGTATAGTATGAGTACAATTGACCCCACATACTCAATAAGTAACAAACCTTACCTTGGGCTGAAGGTACTGACGAGCTCAGAAGAAATAGTCAGTGACCAATATCAATAACTAGTAATAACTCAAGATATAAAGGAAGCAATATAAGTAAATAACTCGATGATATCATGTTAAGCTAGTTCACATTACAGGAATTTTGGCATGCTTTCCAAGTATAACAGTTAAAACCCAACACGGATAAAGCAATTCCATTTACCAGCTAGAATGAGGAAACTACATCTTTATGCCTACATGTGAAATATACATGTCAATTCATAATCATCACAGTGAAACCATAAAAAATAACCACTCAACACGCTCATAGTGCCTGGCACAAGGCCCCTCACCATCACACACAAATACACTCAGCACTGTACGGGTGCCTGGCATAAATTCCCCTCACCAAAGCACGTGTACATATCATTGTGCCTGCGCTCACTGTAAATTCAAACTCCGAAGTGCTGGATCCTGGCCCAAGCACTAATCAATAGTCAATATGACCAGTTGCAGTGTGCAACCCGATCAAAATAACAATTTGTTGCGGCGTGCGACCTGATCCAAATAACAATCCGTTGCGGCGTGCAACCCGATCAAAATATCACTCACAATGCGGCTCTATGGCGTACATCAGTCATCAACCTATCATGTCTCAAGGGCTCACAATCTCATAGAACTCAACCCAAACAGTATCACATAAAGAAAACAACAACATCATGTGATGTAACAAGCAAATAATATACAAAGACTGAGATATGACATGCAATGAAGAATTATGATTGAGTATATAACTATAGTTAAGGAAAACGGCTCAAAAGAGCAGGAGTAGTCGAAAGTCCACCTGAATCATGAATACCCCGGTGCACGCACATACGCCCGTCACCTAGCGCGTGCATCACTCCTAACACATCTCAAGTATCATAGTTTTTAGGGATAAATATCCTCAAATCCAAGTTTAGATTTGTTACTTACCTCAAACGCGAGAATCAATACTCCAAAAATTTCTATCCACGCGAATCTGCCTCCGAGTGATACTATTAAAAAATCCTTAATATCATCAATAGAAGCCATAAGACACAATCCCAAACAATAAAGCTAAGGTTTTTATTCAATTGTGCAAAGTTAACCCAAAAAGTCAAACCAGGACCGCACCCCGAAACCCGACCAAACTCATAAAGTCCGAACACTCATTCCTATATGAGTCCAAATATGTGTGTTTCATCCAATTCCAACCACAAATCATCCCTCAAATCATCAAATTTCACTATCCAATAACATAGTATAAAATTCTCAAATTTCACCTTAAATTCACATAAACTAGGTGTAATAATAAATGGGTAATCATTATCTATCATCAAAATTGAATAAACTTCACTTACCTCTTCAATTGAAGCAAGTCTCCCAAAATATCGCCCTTAGCCGAGCTCCACAACTCCCAAAATGAAAGAATGACCAAATCCTTAGAAACATAAATCCTGCCCAATGATTCCTCACTTGCGGTCACTTAGCTGCTCATGCGGTACCATATTTGTGGTCTCAAGCTCGCATCTGCGAGTTCCCTCCATTATCTGCCTTACCGCATCTGCGGTCCACCCTATGCATCTGTGCACCCGCACCTGCGGTCCTTCACCGTAGATGTGCTTCCGTTTTTGCACCCAGCTAACCGCATATGCGGTCCTTGCCCTTTACAGCCAATTCTGCACCTGTGCCATTAGGGCCGCATCTGCGGCGTCGCTTCTGCGACTAATCCTCCGCAGGTACGAAAGCACCAGAGATAAAAAAATACACAACAATGCACTAAGTCCAAAAATGTATTTGATAACCATCCGAAACACACCCGACGTCCCTGGTACCCCGTCCAACCATACCAACAAATCCCAAAACATAACACTAACCTACTCAAAGCTTCAAATCCCGCAAAATAACATCAAAACCATGAATCACACCTCAATTCAAGCCTAATGAACTAATGAACTTCCAACTTTCAAAACTCATGATGAATCACATCAACCAACTCGCAATGAACTCAAATTTTGGATTCAAGTCCCAAATGACACAACAAACCTATTCAAACTCTGGAATCAAAATCCGAACCCAATACCATCAAAATCAACTCCTGATCAAACCTATTAACCTTCCAAACCTTTAATTTTCTAACTTTTGCCAAAAAGCACCATATCAATCTACGGACTCCAAATCCAAATTCGGAAACACGCTTAAGTCCAAAATCACTATACGAAGCTATTGGAATCATCAAATCACCATTCCAGAGTCGTCTACACAAAAATCAAACTTTGCTCAACTCTAATAACTTAAGCTTCTAACCTTGGGACTAAGAGCCCGTTTGGATTTGCTGGAAAAAAGTAGCTTTTAAGCACAATTGCTTAAAAGCAGCTTTTAAGCACAATTGCTTAAAAGCAGCTTTTAAGTGTTGAAACTTATTTTATAAATAAGCAGTTACCTATTTGGATAAAAGTGTTGAAGCTTAAAAAAAGTTGTTGAAGTGTTTGGTAAACAAGTGCTGGTAAGAACTTTTTTCTGTTAAAAAGACAGAAATATCCTTAAAACTGTTAACATTATAGAGGAGTTGATTACTACAATATATTTTATTCATATAATTAATGCAAATAAAAAATAATTTATATTTTAATTTAATTTCAATTTAAATGATTACTTAAGATAGTTTTTACAAATATAATTCTTGAACGCTCAGTTTTAGTTTGTACAAAAGAGGAAAGAAAAATAATTTGTTCCTCTAATTAATAAAGATTCAGAATATAAAATCATTGCATCAAATTTTCAGAACACTGATTTCTGAACCCTCAACAGTTGAGCTGCATGACACAAATCACACATGACAGTGATCTAACTTTAGATCTTAACTCAGTGTTATTATAGTTTGAATTGAATATCTATAGTTTGAATTGAATATCTATATTAGGTATATATATATATGTATATATACCTAACATCGACTAAATAGATATTGCGTGGCTATGTAACAGTTGTATCTCTTCATCTTTGTCTCCTTTTTTAATTATAATTTCTATTTCAACTTCTTAAATAAAATGTGATGGATCATGTAGGTGATTCCACAAAATATGGCTGCTAATCTACAGAAACACAAGGCTGAAACAGTACAATCAATGACCACACATATGCAACTCATGAAAACAAAAAAGCAAATAAAAGTCAAGAAACAACTTTTGAAAAAATTGTGTTGTTTGAGATACTCAACACTTTACTAGTAATAAGACGGCTAATACGACGCAGAGCCGATTTTTATACTACATTTATATGAGAAAGAAAAGAAAACAACCAATATAATACTATTTTTTATCAACAAAATTTTTTGGGTGATTGAAAACTATATTCATTGTACCCAAAATTTCATAGTTTGAAAATATTTTGGGTGACAGAGTTGAAATTAATCCAAGAAAAAGTCAAATAATTAGTCACAGATTCATGTCAAAACCCAAGAAAAAGCCAAATAAAAAGAAGGTTTCCCATTAAAATTAATCCAAAACTTTGAAAACACACTAGGAATTGAAATTCAACAGGAAGATTAAACTTACTGGACTGAAGAGGCTTTCAAATTTTAGCTGAAGTTGGGGAGAGTCTGCAACAAGAAGAGGAAGAAGAACGCAGAGTCTGCAACAAGAAGGGAGAAAAGAAAGATATCGTGTGTTTTAGGGTTTTTTTACTGAGGGATAATTTCGGAATTAAAAAAGTTATAAGGGATATTCTTGGTTAAAGTAAGGTGGCTTTTAAGCCAATTTCGAAAAAGTTTGGTTTACCCAACTTGTTGGTTTTGGCTTTTTAAAGCAGATTTTAACTTTTTTTAAGTCCTTTGTTTGGTTGCCAAACACTACTAAAAGTTAAAAAGTCTTAAAAGCTAGTTTGACCAGCTTTTAAGCCTATCCAAACAGGCTCTAAGTGTCCCAATTCACTCCAAAACCTCCTCGAAACCAATCCAACCACCTCGAAAAGTTACGTAACCACAAATATGCATATGTAAAGCATCAAATAGGGGAAACGGGGAAAAAATACTCAAAACAACCGGCCGGGTTGTTATATTCTCCCCCTTTTAAACAAATATTCGTCCTCGAACAGGTCTAGAATCATACCTGGAGTCTCAAAAAAGTGAGAATATATTCTTCGCATCTCTTGCCCGGACTCCACCTCTTCAATGCCCTTCACCGAAGCTATATTCCTCTACCTCAACTTTCGAACCTTTCATTCTAAAATGACCATTGGCTCCACATCATAAGTTAAATCCCCATCTAACTGCACCGTGCTAAAGTCCATAATATGTGACGGATCACCGTAATACTTCTGGAGCATGGAAACATGAAATATTGGGTGAAACCCTGATAGACTAGGCGGTAAGGCAAGCCTGTAGGCCACCTCTCCCACTCTCTCAAGCACCTTAAAAGGGAAAATAAACCTAGGGCTTAACTTTCCCTTCTTCCTGAACCTCATCGTACGCTTCATGGGCAAAACTCTGAGTAGAATCTTCTCCCCAACCATATATGCAACATCATGAGCCTTCCTATCAGCATAAGTCTTCTACCTGGACTGTGCTGTATGAAGTTGCTCCTAAATTAACTTCACCTTTTCCAAAGCATCACAGACCAATTTTGTGCCCAAAAACCTAGCCTCCCCAGGCTCAAATCAACCGACCGGAGAACGACATCGCCTCCCATGTAAGGCCTCATAAGGAGCCATATAGATATTCGACTGATAGTTGTTGTTGTAAGAGAACTCTGTTAACGGAAGAAACTGTTCCCATGAACCCCCGAAATCAATAACACAGGCATGTAACATGTCCTCCAAGATCTGAATAGTGCGCTCGAACTGCCCGTCCATCTGGGGATGGAATGCTATACTCAACTCGACCTATGTGCCCAACTCTCGCTGTACTACTCTCCAACAATGTGATGTGAACTGAGTACCACAATCCAAGATAATAGACATGGGCGCACCATGAAGGCGAACAATTTCACGAATGTAAATCTGAGCCAGCTACTCTGAAGAATAAGTAGTCATGATTGGAATGAAGTGTGCAGACTTGGTCAGTCTGTCCACAATACCACGCTGCATCAAATCTCATCAAGTTTCGTGGAAGCCCAACTACAAAATCCATAGTGATACGCTCCCACTTCCACTCCGGAATATCAAGTCTCTGAAGCAAATCACCGGGTCTCTAATGCTTGTACTTCACCTACTGACAGCTCATACACTAAGTAACATATTTAACAATATCCACCTTCGTCCTCCGCCACCAATTATGCTGCCTCAAATCCTGGTACATCTTCGCATCACTTGGATGAATGGAATACTACGAACTATGGGATCCCTCAAGAATTAACTCACGCAACCCATCCACATTTGAACACATATCCGACCCTGTTGCCTCAATATCCCACCATCACCAATAAAGGCCTCCTTAGCATCATCGTGCTACACCGTGCCCTTCAGGACAAGCAAATGGGGATCATTATACTAACGCGCCTTGATGTGCTCAAACAAAGAAAACCATGAAACCACGCAAGTAAGAACCCGTCTAGGCTCCGAAATATCCAACCTCATCAACCGATTGGCCAAAGCCTAAACATCCAATGCTAACGTCTCTCCCCAATTGGAAGATAAGAAAAACTCCCCGTGCTCTCATCTTTCGTACTCAAATCATCGGCCACCACATTGGCCTTCCCCAGATGATAAAGATGTAAGGCCACGTAAAACTTTCCTAATGGTTTAAGATTTTAAAGTGCACTAACGGTATTTGGGAATAATATTTCTGAGTATTAAAGAAGAGCCATGGGATAGAACTACATGTTTTTGAAATAAAAATATATGTTTAAGGTGTTTTGGAACATATTAAGGAGGTCTGTAAGTGGAAAGAAGTTGTTGGAACGAGTTGGGAATATTAAGTGGAAAATATGACCTAATTTGCACATCACCTGATTTTGAATGTGAATAACTCTCATAATACAAAGATATTTTGAATGAATTGTATCACTAAATCATAGACCATTGAGTCTAGTTTCGAATGCATCAAACCGTTTGTAATTTGGATATTTCTACAAACTGTTATGGTCCTTTTACCGAAAGGTACCTGTGCAGCCACACAGTTGCGTAGCTACACATGAGGGCTATGCAACATGCGTCGGCAAAAATAGAATGTAGAAAAATGAGGGCTTCAGGGATTTGACCCTTGCATAGCTACGCATGGGACACACAACCATCAGATTTTTATAAAAAGGGGCATTTCGGGAGCCTACTTCTCCCATTTAACTTCGACGATTTTATGAGATTTTCTCCTCTCTCTGAAGACCCCCAACCTCTCCTATCTTCAAAGTGAGTAATCCCCACTAGTTTGGTGTTTTATTCCATCAATTTCACACTAGAACTAACTTAATCCACCATGAAAGCATTAGATTTTTAAGAAATTTCTTCAAGAACTCAAAGGATAGTTTTGCAAGATTTCTTCCGGAAGGTAATTCTATATCCTTAGACTTAGATGCATGGATTTATTATGAGTATATATGTATGAATTAAGCATTGAAACTTATGGTATGGTGATTGGAAGCCGTTAGTTCCCAATTTAAATGCATAGGTATTGTAGAGATTGCAGGGTGATTATTTGATGGGATGTTGTTTGTTGGGTGTGGATGGTTGGATATGCATGTGATGTTAGAAGTTATAAAATACTTAAGTACGATAGTGGGATAAATTATTGGTCAACGGTGGTAGTTGGATGATCAAATTTTATGGTTAAGAGTGGTAGAGATACATGCCTACTAGGTGTTTGATAAATTTCATAAATTGTGGAATTTGTTACTAATATTGGTCCCATTGGATGTTGTTATTATCGATTGAAGCTGTTTAGTGTAGTGGGTCATCGTAGTATCATTAAGGGGCGAATTTGAGGTATGTTGTCTAACCTCCTTCTATAGAATCAGAATCCATGAGTTCCTTGTAAATTCTAAATCTGGGTTGCTCAAGCCCAAATGCTTATTGTTCCGAATTGCCTCTACCAATTGGTTTATCCGAATGCTTATGTGCTCAAGTCATGTTCTAATTGCGCTATCATGTGATTCTCCTTTGGGAAAATGTTTCAATTATGATTATTGTATCTAATACTTATGACTTTAATCCATATTTCAATTGCAAATCATTGTGCTCTTTTTTTGGGAAAAAATTCAATGTGTTTAAGACTCTTATTGCTCATGTATTTACAGTCATAATTTCAAAATTTTCTTTATGTTGTGGACTTATGATGACCCTTGAAAGTGAAAGAATGAAAGCATGAAATATGAAATGCAGCCATCGTGCGAAGAATGATGATTTACATGTGTGGCCAGTAGTGCCAATGTCATGAAAGGAAGTACGAAAGGATTTGAAGAAAATATAATTCTTTTATATGGCATATGTTTTAGGGAGTGTCGTTAGATCACCAAAGAAGGCTGGGTTATAAATTCCAAAGCCCAAAACTACAATTGGTGGTCTACAAGTTGATTGAGGGATGATTCCCCATTATATTATATTGATATTATTCCCCTTAATTAGGATGAGCTGATAGATAGAGAGGACATGTCGACCCACACATCATTGTGGTGAGACGGCCAAGCCAATCGGGTAGAGATCGGGTGCCACGACTTGCACATGGTGGTATTGTGTTTCTATGTCAACCCGCATACATTGGGGTGTGATGGACTAGACGATTGAGACAAGATCAGACTCCATGCCATGGATGTGGTAGTGTGTCGGTGCTAAAGATATCCCAATGTAAAATGCAAATGTTCACTTGAAGCTTTATATGTTTTAATGTGGCATTTTAAATATGATTGGTTTACTTACTGTTTTCTATGTTTCTCATCCTTTTATCTTGGCATTCCATTCCATGAGAGGGTATTTAGCTTCACATACTAGTACTATTCCATATGTACAAATGTCTCTTTTGTGGGGGAAGGAGGGGACGCTGCATCTTTAATGGATGCAGGTGGTACCTCAGCAGGTGGCAGTGATCGTTGATAGCATCATACTTTCTTCTCAACGGATTTTGGTAATCCCTATTCTATACCGAGGCCTATATGGTATATGTTTCTTCATGTATGTTACTTTTAAGGTATAGCTGGGGCCTTACCACCGGCACTTCCATATTTGCACTCATGTTCACTTAGAGGCTCCGTAGACATGTTGTGGGTTGCATTTTGATTTGGTTACAACAAATTATAAATGTTGTAGTTGTTGGTGATATTTCCACTTTTAAACTATGGACTTGTAATATTTTTGTAATTATTAACGAACCTCCTACAAGTAATGAAAATTGGTACTTCACATTTAATCCTCTCATGACTATCTCTTATTATTGATTCTCAAATTATTCATGGGTAAGGATGGATAGTAGACATCGAGTATGCTTGCTCGACTGGGGTATTTTGGTTTAATGTTGGTCCCGCTCCCCAAACATGGGGCATGGCAAGCTTGGTATCAGAGCCTATGGTCTAAAAGTGTACTAGGATATCTCGGAACCGTGTCTAGTAGAGTCCTTCTTATCGATGTGTTATCGACCACATCTATAATTAAGAGATTACTTGGGCATTTAGGAATTCCACCCTTCTTGATATTCTAGATCGTGCGAAAGAGCTTGATTGTACGACTGTCCTCGTTTAAACTCATGCATTGTTCTAATCTTTCAGTACATGGAACCTAAGAAGAAGGCAAAGAGTGTCCAAAGGTCCAATGGAACCCAAGGGGTGGCTATTGATACTATACATGATGTTGCGATTGAGCACCCGAGGGGTGGGGATATTCCCCCAACCACAACACCTCCTAATTCTACTATTCCTATCGGGAATGCACCGATTCCTACTCCTGCTGAGAATACAACGATTCCTCCTCCAACTGATATTCCAGTTCCACCTCCAGCCTCAACATACGGTCCTAGTGTTTCTGATGGGGACCTTAGGGGAGCCATACAAATGCTGACTCAGATCGTTGCTTCCCAGGCCTAGAGATTGAATGCTACACCTACTTCCTCTAGCCAACAAGGGGATACAACTAGTTCAAGGGTGAATATGTTTCTTCAGTTAGATCCTCCAGTATTCATGGGTACCAAGCCCGAGGAGGACCCCAAGCATTTATTGATGAGATGCACAAGACCCTTCGCGTGATGTGTGCCACTGAGACAGAAGTAGTGGAATTGGCCTCCTATCGCCTGAAGGAATTGGTGTATTCATGGTTTGAAGTGTGGGAGGAGTCCCATGAGTAGGGGAGCCCTCCAGCAAAGTGGAGTGAGTTTGCGGATGCTTTCATTGATCGTTTCTAGCCTGCCGAGACTAGGTCAGCCCGTGCCGCCGAGTTTGAGAACTTGAAGCAAGGTCGTATGAGTTTATGGGACTACCATCTCAGGTTTTCAGATCTTTCCAAGGATGCTAGCTACATGATGCCCACTATGGATGCTAGGGTTCATATGTTTGTGCAGGGCCTTAGCCCTTTAGTTATTAATGAGGCCGCTATGGCAGCCTTTAATTTTGATATGAACTATGGGAAGATGGTAGCATTTGCTCAATCCATGGAGACCCAAAAGTAGAAGAACATAATGGAGAGAGAGGGTAACAGAAGGCCCGATCCGTGGGTAACTTTTATGGTTCTTCCAGTAGTGGTAGTAGCGGAAGGTTAGTATTCAGGGGAGGGTCATCTGGACAGACAAAGTCCTTTGCTCAGTCTTCGGCTAGTGCACTGCCATCAACACCAGCTCAGCATCAGTGGAGTTGCTTTAGGCCTAGTCAGGGAAACATGGGACCTTAGAAGTAGGGTCAGTCGGGCGGGAGATTTCAACCGCAGCGGAGGCCCTCCTACCCTAGGTGTGGGAAGATGCACTCAGGAGTTTGTTACATGGACCTTCCCATATGATACATGTGTGGACTTCGGGGTCATATTTAAAGAGATTATCGTTCATCCCTTCAGAATGTTGGTAGGGGTATGGTGCTGCCGACCAATTTAGTAGCTACTACTTCTGCAGCACCTCCTTCGACTCGAGGTACTCCAACAAACGTTGTGCGCGGTGCAGCTAGAGGTGGTATACATGGCTCAAGAGGACCTGGTAGGTTCTATACTATGAGGGGCCACTAGAGTTCAGAGGCTTCTCCAGATGTTGTCACATATATATTGATTGTCCAATCTCATGATGCATATGCTTCTATAGATCTTGGTTCTACCTTGTCATATGTCACTCCTTATGTTGATATGGAATTCGGGATAGAATCGGAATAGCTTCATAAGTCATTCTCCATATCTACTCCAGTTGGTAAGTTTATTGTGGCCACACGAGTTTATAGGGATTGTACTATCATAGTGCATGGTCAAGACACCACGACCGACTCATTGAATTGGTGATGGTGGATTTTGATGTAATAATGGGGATGGATTGGCTTTATTCATATTTTTCTAAGCTTGACTGCCGAACTAGAACCATCAGGTTTGAGTTTTCTAATGATCCAGTCGTTGAGTGGAAAGGGGATGATGTTATGCCAAAGGGTAGGTTTATTTCTTACCTTAAGGAAGATGATAAATAAAGGGTGTATTTACCATTTGGTCCGAGTCGTGGACATTGATGCTGAGGCACCAACACTTGAGTATGTGCTAGTTGTGAATGAATATCTAGAGATCTTTCCTGATGAGCTTCCTGGGATTCCACCAGACATGGAGATTGCTCTTGGGATCGATGTGTTGCCAGGCATGCAGCCTACATCAATTCCACCTTACATAATGGATCCAGCAGAATTGAAGGAACTGAAGGAGCAGTTGAAGGACTTGCTAGAGAAGGGTTCCATTCGATCGAGTGTTTTGCCTTGGGGTGCACCAGTTCTCTTTGTAAGGAAGAAGGATGGCTTGTTGAGGATGTGTATCGACTATCGGTAGCTTAACAAGGTCACAATCAAGAATATGTACCCGTTATCAAGGATAGATGACTTGTTTACTCAGTTGCGAGGTGCTAAGTACTTCTCCAAGATTGACTTAAGATCAGGGTATCACCAATTGAAGATCAGGGAGCATGATATTCTGAAAAATAGCTTTCAAAACACGGTATGGTCACTTTGAATTTTTGGTGATGTCTTTCGGGCTAACGAATACCCTGGTAGCTTTCATGGATCTTATGAATATACTTCAAGCCTTTCCTCGACCCTTTTGTGATAGTTTTCATTGATGACATTCTTGTGTATTCATGGAGTTGAGAGGACCACGTTGATAATCTCAAGGCAGTTTTGCAGACTCTACATCAACACAAGTTGCATGCAAGGTTTTCGAAATGTGAGTTTTGGCTCGAGTCTGTCTGTTTCTTGGGACACGTTGTCTCCAGCGAGGGAATCAAGGTCGATCCTCAGTAGATTGCAGCTGTGAAGAATTGGCCCAGACCTAGAACTCTAAGAGAGATTTATAGTTTCTTGGGCTTAGCTAGGTATTACATGAGATTTGTGGAGAGGTTGTCTTCTCTTGCCTCTCCATTGACTAAATTGACCCAAAAGGTAGCTAAATTCCAGTGGTCGGATGCTTATGAAAAGAGCTATCAAGAGTTGAAGTCAAGGTTAACCACGATGCCAGTGTTGACCTTATCGAAGGGTACGTATAGGTTTGTTGTGTATTTTGATGATTCAAGGGTTGGACTTGGGGGTGTATTAATTCAACATGGCAAGGTGATCACTTATGCTTCTAGGAAACTCAAGAAACATGAGGATAATTAACCAACGCATGACTTAGAGCTTGCAGCGATGGTGTTCGCATTGAAGATTTGGCATCATTATTTGTATGGGGTCCATGTGGACATATTCACGGACCATAAGAGTCTTGAATATATTTTCAAGTAAAAAGAGTTGAATCTAAGACAAAGGAGATGGCTTAAGTTACTCAAGGACTACGACATCAATATTCTATGTCATCTGGGGAAAGCTAACGTTGTGGCAAATGCTCTTAGCCGGATATCCATAGGTAGTTTGGCTCATTTGAAGGCATACCAAAGGCCGTTGGCCAAGGAAATTCACCAGTTAGCTAGTTTGGGGGTTTGACTTACGGACTCTAGTGAAGGTGGGGTGATTGTGCAAGAAAAGACTAAATCGTCACTCATAGTAGAAGTCAAAGAGAAACAATATGATGATCCGTTATTGGTGC
This sequence comes from Nicotiana otophora, assembly GCA_000715115.1. Classification (NCBI taxonomy): domain Eukaryota; kingdom Viridiplantae; phylum Streptophyta; class Magnoliopsida; order Solanales; family Solanaceae; genus Nicotiana; species Nicotiana otophora. The sequence goes on along the minus strand of AWOL01S0007983.1, from coordinate 96,378 downwards.
AGTTGAAGGAGGAGGTTCACAAACATAAGACCATGGCTTTTTCTCTTGGCGAAAATGATGGTACGTTAAGGTGCCAAGACAAATTATGTGTTCCAAATATGGATGGTCTCCGAGAGAGAATCATGACCGAAGCTAACTGTAAGGCCCCGAAAATGTTTACCTAGAACCCGAGATTGTTTGTGGTGCCGAAGTAGGCGATTATGTGTCCTATTGGATGTTGTTATTGTAGATTGAAGTTGTTTAGTGTAGTGAATCATTGTAGTATCATTAATGGGTGAATTTGAAGTATGTTGGCTAAACTCCTTCTATAGAATCGGAATCCATGAGTTCCTTGTAAATCCAAATGTGGGTTGCTCTAGCCCCTATTCTTATTTTTCCGAATTGCATCTACCAATTTGTTTATCCGAATTTTTATGTACTCAATCATGTTCTAATTGCCCTATCATGTAAATCTCTGTTAGGAAAATATTTCAATTACGACTATTATATCTAATGCTTATGAGTTGAATCCATGCTTCAATTGAAAATCATTGTGCTCTCTTTTGGGAAGAAAAAAACAATGTGTTTAAGACTCTTTTTTCTCATGTATTTAAAGTCATGATTTACAAATGTTCTTTATGTTGAGGACTTATGATGACCCTTGAAAATGAAAGAATGAAGGCATGAAATATTGTTACACCTCGTAGTTTCATGTTAGAATTCATCTCAAGTGAATCAATATGAGCCGGAGAGTTGAAGGACCTTTCCAAAGATAATGTTGGGGTTAAAACAAGTTTTAAGGAAGTATCGTGAGGGTTGGAAGGTTAAGAAGTTAATCGAATCAAAGAAAATAAGTTTTGTAGAAAGTCGGCAAGTTCATATTGTTATAACCCGTATTTGTGGGGTGAGACTAGGGTGATTAAGATGATAAGAAGGTAATATTATGAGGTGTTTTAGTCATATAACAGTCGTGTGTTATGTTATGAAGTCAAGCGAGTTGTGAAACAAAAGTCGACGAAAGTCGTCACAGGTTACGTTCATAAATTTTAAAGAACTTTAGGTCAAATGTCACTGAGCTTTTCTCTCATTATACTTGGTTTTACGGAGTGATCCACCCATAAAATTGAATATCAACGAGTTTAGTTTCCAACGAGTTAAACTGTTTATCGATACAATGTCAGAGTAGAGAAATATTTGCATTTTCACGAGACTGCAAAAGTAGCTCCCTATAGGACCCAATTAGGCAGTTGAGATATCTTGATATATATGTGACGCCTACAACCCATTTTCACTCACTCGTTTTCACTCTATTCAGACCCTAGACACCTAAAAACCTTCTCTCTAAGTTATCTCATGATTCAAGACCCAAACAAAGGACAAACAACACAAATCAAGTGTCTGGAATCCTGTGGCGATAGTGAGTTTCTTGTTCTTCTTATGGTTGTTGAATTTGGTGTGGTTATAGCTCGTTACGAGGGATTTTAAGTGGTTTAAGTTTTATAAAATACTCTCCCAAGGTTTTCATATCAACCCAAGATGATTTCAAGTCTTCCAAAGTGATTCTAGTGTTGAGAAACCCGAAGTGCTTGCTAGTTTCGCTTCCTTGTTTCATGTGGCTGCGTTGGAAGGATACTTCATGGTGAAGTAATCTCAAATTGGAGTTTTTATATCTGTTTAAAGGTAAGTAATCTCTTACTCTACATGTATTTAAGCTTATCTAAGTTGCGGCTAAGTCGTTGAAGCTACAACTTGTGAGATATCTATCGAAAGGCTTGTTAGTAATGTTATTGATTGGTGGACTGTTTGGGAGGCTTAATATGATTATTATTGATGTTGTTTGGGATGATTGGTGATTGTTGTAACTTGTGGTAATTCATATAAATAGGGTAGGTGTTGCCTGTTTTATCGTAAAATAGGTTACAGTCGATATATAATTGTAACGACGTTTAAATGATAATGATAGTATCATTTCTCTTATTGTAGACTAAGAGCCGTGAAATTTCAATAGATTGAGGTTGGGATGTATATACAAGGTATTTGAGGCTATCCCTTTCTTTATTTTGTACGACCCCTATTGCACATAATGTATCGAACGAGCTTCCAAAGATACTCCCCTCCTAAAAGCTAGCAGTACTTACATTGTTATAAATATTGTTGGTATTTTCTGATTCTTATAAGATTCATGATGAAGAGTTAGCCCTAATAACGTATACGGAGGTTACCGACCTTACATCACTCCGAAAGGTTCAAAATGTTATTTCCATGAGTCAAGCATTCATTATATATTTGTACCTATTTTACTCTACCGAGTCGCGCTATAGTCGGCCGGGTATGACACCTATTGTGAAACCACTGATCAGTTGGATTTTATCGATCCCCACGTGGCTGGGTACGATTCTACTAAGCCTTATGATGGCTGAGCACGTTTTTACCGAGTCCTCTTCGAGGCCGGGTACGATATGATGATGATGAGGCCCATAGAGGAGTATGATTTTAAAAGTATATGTATATATATATATATATATGTATTATGCATTTCATATCAATCATTCTCAGAGGCACTCAGATGTTACAGGTTGTATCTTCTTTATCTCTCTTTATATTACTATTCTTATTTATGCTTTCTTGCCTTACATACTCAGTACTTTATTCGTACTGATATCACTTTTATTTATGGACGTTGCATGTCATGCTGCAGGTCTAGATAGATAGATTGACGGTCCTCCTAGTAGGCTACCAGCAACAGGAAGTGTTGTTACACTCCCCTTGTCTCGGAGTTTCCTTTCGAGTCAGTATATTTATGTACATATATTTACGTTTATGTCGGGGTCCTATCTCATCCTTTATGATGTTTATGTACTCTTAGAGGCTTGTAGATAGATTTCATGTATATGGATACTTGTATGGACTTGTCAGCCTATGTTTTGAGTGTACAAATGATCATGTCAGCCTTATAGGCCCGTATGTCACATGTATAAGTTTGTATATCATGTTGGGTCGTCCTATGTCGAGTATTCCCTTATATGTTATTTTGGTTATCTCAAGATGGCCTTGTGGCCCATTTACACATGATAGAATGATAAAAGAATATATTATGTTGGTACTCAGTTGAGTAAGGCACCGGGTGCCCATCGTGGCCCTTCGATTTGGGTCGTGACACCGGGTGTCGGCCACACCCCCCAAGGTTGGGGTATGATAAACTTGGTATCAGAGTAGGTCTGTCCTAGGGATGTCTACAAGCCGTATCTAGTAAAGTCTTATTTATGGGTGTGTTGCACATCACACTTATAAACAGGAGACTGCGGGACATTTAGGATGGTTATCTTCCTTGTATGTTCGCAATCGTGCAAAAGAGCGAAGTTGTAGGTAATCGAGTCTAACCTATGCGTTGATGTAGGTGATACAAAGATGTCATTACCCAGAAGAGCTGCAACTAGTCGGGATGTTAAGGAATGATTGGGAAGGGGTATGAGACGTACGCCCTCTATTGAGATAGATCTGTCCGAGGACCAGGGTGAGTCCCCCTTCAAATAGCCCCAGTTCAACTAGTACTAGAGGAACTGATGAAAGCTCTAGGATCATTAGCTCTGCGAGTTCCACCAGCGGCTTCGACAGATCAACATGTGAGAAAAGCAGTACAAGTATTGACGCAGATGGTAATCTCATAGGATTGGCATCACCGGAGGGCCCCTAATAGTAATAAAACCCTTAAAGGCTCATGAAATTCACAACCTAAGGAGTTCACAGAGCAAAAGCCGTCTATATTTTCAAGAGACGATTTTAATGAAGCTATGGGATAGACTAAGAGGGCCAGGACGATTGATAATTATAGAGGATTACCGGGTGGTGGTAGGTTGTAGAAGATTGGGTTAGTACAGGTAGAGTAGAGTTGCCTCGACTATTGTGTCATCAGTGCGGTCGGGCGCATGCCGGCCACTGTCGTGTAAGAATGAGTGTTTGTTTTTAGTGTGGAAGTAAGAGCCACAAGATACGGGCATGTCCAACGCTTAATTATAAAGACAAATATAGGAGTGAATATGGAGCGTCGGCTCCGGAGATTACTTTCTGAGTACATATAAACAACCCAATTTTCTTCTATAATGTTCGTGTTGGCTAATAAAATGTTACCCGATAGTGCCAGGAGGCTCAGATGAATAGATTTTGACCCTTATGGATAAATCGTTGTATATCTAAATGTAGTAAATATAGACAATAAGTGCAGCATGCAAAAGATACCATCGGGGAGGTTCTACATATTATGGGGTTATCAAATAGGAAAAGCACTACCAGACGACTAAAGTATGAGGCCAGTTAGAGTATGGGAGTCGAGAATCAAGGATATTTTGTTGAAATTACTTCAAATAATATGAGAAGTGAAATGTTGTGAAAGGTTTTTACGAAGCCAAATCGAGCAATATAAGTGAATAGGGAAGCCTATTAAGGGACGTAAGTTAAAGTATGGAAGTACAATAAGTTTCATAGGCAATGAGCTTTGAGGTTATAAAGCAGTATGGGCCATATTTTCGTTAAAAAGGGTGGATTAGTAATTTTAACGGGGATTATCGGAAGGTCAATTTAACCATATAGATGTGAGGTGCCGCTATTGGAAGATGATGTAGGATGAACTAGAGCTAAGGTACCAATTAGAGATTCAAAGGACTCTCACACTAGCTAGCATTGCAGTGATAGAAAGTGTGAATAAGCAGAAGGAGGAAGAGAATTAGTAGGAGAAGACCCCTAAGAGAAATTTATAAAGATCTCCTTAACAAGCCATACGAATTAAAGTTAAACTCGTTGAAAGAAGGCATGCCAGCAAAAACGTATGACTCGCTATGTGTATGGACCCCTATAAATTGTCTCGGAAGAAGAAAGGTTACCCATAGGTAATTCGTAAGCTACAAGGAATACGTATCTACGGAAGGCGGAAAGACGAGTAGTACTTCAAGCGTGAAACATTGAACTATTTCCCTAAGGGTGGAAACGAGGTGGTAAAGCACTAAGTCGAGAGCACGTTTATTTAACAACGAAAAGATGGGAAGATTGGGACAGAAAGGAGTATAAGCAACTTTAAAGTAACAGACAAGTATAAACAATGTGGAAAACAAACGATATTGGTTTATAAATTGACAACAAGCGTAGTCAAACACTTTATACTTGGAAATGTTAACTTGAAGAATGTGTTAAAGTTGGTAGATATGACTCCAAATGAAATTGTTGAGATTGAAAGGAGAAGGAGTAACAATCATAAGGAGTTAGAAAGGGATTTGAGTATGATGACTCTTGAAACTAAAGACAGACCATGGTAATATCTAAATGTTGCAACCGTGAGGGATAGTCGAGATGACAGCAAGAACAAATAAGTTAGTACGATATTTCAAGAAAAACCCTAATGAAGAGAAACCATCAAAGTGGAAACAATAAAGTCGACATCAAGGATAAGACTTAGGATAGGAGACAAGAAAAGGACGAAGTAGAAAGAAACTGTATGAAGATAAGTTGTTTCACAATGTCAGTTTCTTCTATAAATCAGAACCTAACCAACAAAGAAATACGTCAAATGTATATGGTAACAAGAAGATGGAAATCAATAGATGAGGTCTAGAACTATATGTACAAGGGATTTAGAATGTGTGGGAATTAGATCAGAGTTGCAAATAAGGAATAGCATCATATAAGCTTAGTATGAAGTGATTGACAACTAGGGGCAATGAGAAAATAAGGAGGAATGGAGGACCATAATGGTATAGATTATTCTTATAAGACGGCTTAGAACTAGAATAATTAGAGCGGAATCAAGATTGTAATGGATGCGTTTAGCCGTAAGTCACAGGTGATTTGATAAATGAGCAAGCCCAAAAGGAAAAAAGGGTTGACTAGAGGTCTTCACCAATTAACAGGTTTGGAATACTCTTGGCGGACTCAGTAATAAAGGTAAAATGGCCTGGAATATGGCAGAGTCATCTCTTATAGATAGGGAAGATTTTCGTTTGAGGGAAAGCTAAAAGGGGTATTCGGCAAGAGGAAACTATAGCTTTTCAGTCTATTGAAGGATGGATCTTGAAATATCATGGCCGACTGCGTATTAGAATATAGGTTCATTATTCATGATATTCTATTCATCTCGGAACGTCGAAGATATACCATGATGCTAAAGGATTACATTGGGAGGACGACATGAAGAAAACCATTGTATGGTTTGTGGCTTAATATTTCAGTTGCTAATCGGAAAAATAGAACATCCGGAACCCAATGGATTGACACGGAATAAAGTTAACCCACTATGGTAATGAGAAGTGATTGGCATAAGATTCCTTACAAATATAGCAAGTTCGATTCCACTTAGACGAATGTGGTTAGTTTGACAAAAAAGCCAGTTTACTTTTACTAGATAAATTACCAAGGTTTATGTTAAACAGAAGAGTGCAGAAGGTAGATCAGGTACATAATGTTTCCGCCTCGATTACACTTAATAGAGGTGCTCAGATACAGATAACTTCTGAAAGTCCTCTCAAGAAACTTGGGTACATAAGATAGTTCTAGCAAGTGAAGTGTACAATTCAGATGCCCAAAAACATATTACAAGCTAAGATGCCAAATTTAACATAACGATGGGATGATCAATTACCGACTATTGAGGAGCGCACAACAATAACTATAGTAGTATTTATACACGCGGAAAGATCATAAGGATATATTTTAAACTGTACACAGTAGCTCCTTATAAAGCATGATGCGGAAGGAAATGTAGATTCCCCATAAGACAGTTTGAAAGACGGAATTGTTCGACCGGATTTAATGTATCAAGTTATAGAAAATTTAGCCTTATTCAAGAGTGTTTGTTCTTAGAAGCGTCATAGATCGAACCCTAACACGCGATGACAAGACTTAAGGAAATCTCGAGTTAATAATGAGGTATTTTTGAAATTTTTTCTCACGAAGATCATAATAACATATTGGGACAAGATAATCAAGACATATATAAAATCACGTCCAAACTACCTAGAGAAGGGAATAAATTGAAGTTTTCCTCAGTTTTAGGATCCGTTCACCCGACTATCATGTTTCGATATTGAAGGAATGCATTAAATAATATACAAGTAATAGAGGGTCGATCTTATGAGAAGATTCCAGTAGCTATTAATGAATCAGGAATCTATGCTGTAGAAGTACATGATGTTCAGACTACAGAGAACCTGTCTTACAAAGAGGTTCTAGTTGCTATTTTAGATCAGCAGGTCCGCAAGTTGGGGACCAAGAAAGTGGCTTCCGTAAATATATCATGGAGGAGTATTAACGTTGAAGGTAAGACGTGGGACGATGAAGAAGAGATGAATTCTAAGTACCCTCAGTTGGTTCAGATAGAAGATTCTTGACGACTGTAGCTCGATCATGTGTTTTCTTAACTTGTGTTATGTGACTTTGATTAAAACTCATTCTATTATTAACTGATATTCAGAATTGAAGAGTTACAAAGTTTTCAAGAGCAAAATTATTTGGACATAAGGTATGGGATAATCATGTTTGTAGAGGAAACTCTATCGAAATTTCCATAAAATCCGTAAGGGCTAGTTTCTCCTCTTAGACTCTTTTACATTCGAGGACGAATGTTCCAAAGGAGGGAAAGATGTTACACCCCGTACTTTCATGTTAGAATTCATTTTAAGTGAATCAATATGATCCGGGGAGTTGAAGAACCTTTACAAAGATAATGATGGGTTAGAACAAGTTTTAAGGAAGTATCATGAGGGTTGGAAGGTTAAGAAGCTAATCGAATCGAAGAAAATAAGTTTCGTTGAAAGTCGGCAAGTTGGGAATGTTATAACCCATATTTGTGGGGTAAGACTAGGGTGATTAAGATAATAAGAAGGTAATTTTATGAGGTATTTTAGTTGTATTATAGTCGTGTGTTAAGTTTTGAATTCAAATGATATGTGAAACAAAAGTCATCACAAGTTACAATCATAAATTTTAGTGAAGTTTAGGTCAAATATCACTTAGAATTTCTCTCAATGTACTAGTATTTATTGGGTGATCCATCTACCAAATCGAAGATCAACGAGTCTAGTTTCAAACTCATTAAACTGTTTGTCGATACGACGTCGGAGTAGAGAGATATTTGTATTTCCACAAGACTGCGCAAGCAGCTTCCTAGGACCCACTTAGGCGGTTGAGATATCTTGATATATATGTGACGCCTACAGCCCGTTTTCACTCATTCCTTTTAACTCTATTCAGACCCTAGACACCTAAAACCCTTTTCTCAAAGTTATATCATGATCGAAGACCAAAACAAAGGACAAACAACACAAATCAAGTGTCGGGAATCCCGTGGCGCTAGTGAGTTTCTTGTTCTTCTTGTGGTTGCATATTTTGGTGTGGTTCCAACTCGTGTGGAGGGGTTGTTTTAAGTGATTTATGTTCTGTAAAATACTCACCCAAGGTTTTCATAAAAACCCTAGGTGATTTCAAGTCTTGCAAAGTGATTCTAGTGCTGAGAAACCTGAAGTGCTTGCTTGTTTCGCATCCTTGTTCTTGTGGATGCATTGGAAGGATACTTCATGGTGAAGTAATATTAAATTGGAGTTGTTATATCTGTTTAAAGGTAAGTAACCTCTTACTCTACATGTATTTAAGCTTATCCAAATTGCGGATAAGTCGTTGAAGCTAGAACTTGTGAGATATCTATCAAAAGGCTTGATAGTAATGTTGTTCATTGGTGGACTGTTATGGAGGCGTAATATGATTATTATTGATGTTGTTTGGATTGTTTGGTGATTTTTATAACTTGTGGGAATTCATAAAAATAGGGGAGATGCTGCCCGTTTTATAGTAAAATAGGTTACAGTCGATATATCCTAGTAAACTTAAACGATAACGATAATATTATTTCTCTTATTTTAGACTAAGGAGTCGTGACATCTGCATAGCTTGAGGTTGGAAAGTATATACAAGGTATGTAAGACTATCCCTTTCTTTATTTTGCACGACCCCAATTATATATAATGTAACGAACGAGCTTCCAAAGATACTCCACTCTTAGAAGCTAGTAGTACATACATTGTTTCCCTTCTTATGGAACAATTTATGTTGATATTGCTTCTCTTATTCTTATGCTATCAATGTTGTTGGTATTTCATGATTCTTATAAGATTCATGTTGAAGAGCTAGCCCTAATAATGTATGCGAAGGTTACGGACCTTACATCACTCTAAAAGGTTCAAAATATGATTCCCATGAGTCCAACATACATTATATATATGTACATATTTTACTCTACCGAGCCACGCTATATTAGGCCGGGTACGACACCAATTGTGCCAATATTGATCAGTTGGATTTTACCGAGCTTCACGTGGCCGGGTATGATTCTACCGAGCCTTATAATGGTCGGGTACGTTTTATCGAGTCCTCTTTGAGGCCGGGTACGATATGATGATGATGAGCCCCATAGAGGCGTATGTTTTGAAAAGTATATGTGTATATATATATATGTATCGTGCATTTCATGTCAATCACCCTCAGAGGCACTCAGATGTTACAGGTTGTATCTTCTTTATCTCTATTTACATTACTGTTCTTATTTATGCTTCTTGCCTTCATACTTAGTACTTTATTAGTACGAACATCTCTTTTATTTGTGGACGCTGCATGTCATGTTGTAGGCCCAAATAGACAGGTTAACGATCCTGCCAGTAGGCTACCAGTTCAGCAGGAAGTGTTGTTGCACTCCACTTGTCTCGGAGTTACATTTCGGCTCAGTATTATTATGTACATATGTTTATGGTTATGGCGGGGACCTATCTCAACCTTTATGATGTTTATGTACTCTTAGAGGCTTGTAGACAGATGTCATATATATGGATACTTGTATGGCCTTGTCGGCCTTTGTTTAGAGTGTACAAAAGATCATGTCGGCCTTATAGGCCCGTAAGTCACATATATAAGTTTGTATATCATATTTGGTTGTCCTATGTTGAGTATTCCCTTATATTTTATTCTGGTTATCTCATGACGGCCTTCTGGCCCATTTACGCATGATAGAATGATAAGAAAGATACGTTATGTTGGTACTTGGTTGAGTAAGGCCTTGGGTGCCCGTCGCGACCCTTCGGTTTAGGTCGTGACACCGGGTGCCGGCCACACCTCCATAGGTTGGGGTGTGACAAATATGAAATGCGGCCATCATGCTAAGAATAATGATTTATATATGTGGCCAGCAGTGCCAATGAAATAAAAGGATGTATAAAAGGCTATGAAGAAAATATAGTTCCTATATATAGCATATGTTTTTGGGAGTATTGTTAGATCATCGAGGAAGGCTAGGTTATACATTCCCAAACCCGAAACTAACACGTGCCGGTGTAGGAGTTGATTGAGGGGTGAGTCCCTATATATTATATTGAGATGATTCCCCTTAATTGGGATGAGTTGATAGCTAGCAAGCACATGTCGACTAACATGGCATTATGATAAGACGGCCTAGGCAATCGGGCGGATATCAGACGCCATGTCGCACCCATGGTCGTATGTGTTTCTATGTCAATTTGCATACGTTGGGGTATGACGGCTTATCCGATCAGGCAGAGATCGTCCTCCAAGCCATGGGCGTGGTTGTGTGTCAGTGCTAAGGATCTCCCAACCTAAAATGAAAATGTTCACATGAATCATTATATGTTTTAATTTTGCATTTTAAATGTGATTGATTTACTTACTATTTTCTATGTTTCTCATCCTTTTATCCTTGCATTCTGTTCTATAAGTGGGTATTTAGCTTTACATACTAGTAGTATTTCATATGTACTAAAGTCCCTTTTGCCCGGGGTACTGCATCTTTAATGGATGCATGTGGTTCCTCAGCATGTGGCAGTGATTGTTGATAGCATCATACCCTCTTCTTAGAGGATTTTGATGAGCCTTATTCTATACTGAGCCCATATGTTATATTTTCTTCATGTATGTTACTTTTGAGGTATAGCCGGGGCTTTATCACCGTCACTTCCATATTTGCACTCAAGTTCACTTACAAGCTCCGTAGACATGTTGTGAGTTGTATTTTGATTTAGGGAAAACAAACTAGAAATGTTGTAGTCGTTGGTCATGTTTCCACTTTTAAACTATGGACTTGTAATATTTTGGTAATTATTAACGAAGCTCCTAAAAGTAATGAAAATTGGTACTCCACATTTTATCCTCTCATGAGTATCTCTTGTTATTGATTCTCAAATTATTCATGGGTAAGGTTTGATAGTAGGCATCGAGTAGGCTTGCTCGACTAGGATATCTCGGTTGAGCGCTGGTCTCGCTCCACAAGGATGGGGCGTGACAAAAGAATAGTGATATCACTGTCCTTTAGCAGCTCTAGCCACCTCTGTTGCCTCAAGTTCAGATCTTTTTGCTTGAAGAAGTGCTGGAGACTCCTGTGATCTATTAACACCTCAAAGACATGCCAACTCTTCAGTGTGTGAACAATGGCTTTCAACTCCGAATCATGTACATGGTAGTTATTCTCATGGTGCTTCAACTGACATGAATTATAAGCAATAACTCTACCTTCCCGCATCAACACACATCCAATGCCAATCCATGAAGCATCACAATAGACTGTATAAAAACTCAATCCTGAAGGTAAAACCAGAACTGGAGCTGTAGTCAAGGCAGTCTTAAGCTTCTGAAAGCTCTCCTTACACTCTTTAGACCACCTGAATGGGGAACCCTTCTGCATCAATCGAGTCAAATGAGGTTGCTATAGATGAAAACCCCTCATTAAAACAGCAATAATGCCATGCCAACCCAAGGAAACTCCGCATTTCTGTAGCAGAAGACAGTCTGGGCCAACTCTGAACTGCATCAATCTTCTTCGGATCTATCTTAATCCTCTCTCTGGACACCACGTTGCCTAAGAATGCCATTGAATTAAGCCAAAACTCGCACTTGGAGAATTTAGCATATAGCTTCTTCTCCCTCAACGTCTGGAGCACGATCCTCAAGTGATGCTCATGATCCTCCTGGCTGCGTGAATACACCAATATATCATGAATGAAAACTATGACAAACAAATCAAGATAGGGCTGGAATACACTGTTCATCAAGTGCATAACAGCTATTGGGGCATTTCCCAAAAGACATCACTAGAAACTCATAGTGACCATAGTGGTTCCTGAAAGCTATCTTCAGAATATTTGAAGCCCGAATCTTCAACTGATGATACCCCAATCTCAAACCAATCTTTCAGGATACCTATAACCCTGAAGCTGATCAAATAAGTCATCCATATGCGGTAGTGGGTACTTGTTCTTGATAGTAACCTTGTTCAGCTGCTTGTAGTCAATACACATCCTCATAGAGCTGTCTTTCTTCTTCACAAATAGGACTGGAGCACCCCCAAGGTGAGACACTCGAGCTAATAAAACCCTTATCAAGCAACTCCTGAAGCTGTTCCTTTAACGTTTTCAACTCTGCTGGTGCCATGCGATATGGTGGAATAGAGATGGGCTGAGTCCCCTCGACACCAAGTCGATTCCAAAATCAATATCTCTATCGGGTGGCATGCCTAGTAAGTCTACTGGAAATACATTTGGAAACTCTCTCACTACCAGAACTGACTTAACGGTGGGAGCATCAGCACTAACATCCCTCACAAAAGCCAAATATGCCAAACACCCCTTTCAATCATCCGCTGAGCCTTCAAATATGAAATCACTCTACTAGGGACATGATCCAGGAAGCCTCTCCACTCTAACCTCGACAACCTTGCTATCGCAATTATCACAGTCTTAGCATGACAATCAAGAATAGCGTGATATGGAGACAACCAATCCATAACCACAGTCACATCAAAATCAACCATGCTAAGCAGTAAAAGATCAAATCTAGTCTCATAAACTCTGATGGTCACCACACATGACTGATATACACGGTCCACCACAATAGAATCACCCACCAGTATAGATACATGAACATGTATATCTAAAGAATCACGAGGTGAATCCAAATAACGAGCAAAGTATGATGACATATATGAATAAGTTGAACCAAAGTCAAATAACACTGAAGCATCTTTGTGGCACACGAAAACAATACATGTGATCATGTGTCGGAAGCAACTGCATGTGGCCTGGCGGGAAATGCATAGCAACGGGACTGACCACCGCCTGTCTGACCTCCCCCTCTAGGGAGACCTCTAACTCTACCCCGAGCTAGATGAGCACGTGGTGTAACAACTGGTGCAGAAGTCATAGTCTGACCTCCCTACTGCACGGCACCTCTAATAAGATTGGGGCAATACCTTGACACATGCCCAAACTCCCCACATCCATGCAACCTCGACCTAAGGATAACATGGGGGCCGGCACCTAGCCCCTGAACTAAATAACCACTGGAAGAACCCGGTACTAATGAACTCCGAACTAATAGAGCACGATACGAGCTCTGAGCTGGGACTGCACTGAAGGATGAGTGAACCAGACGAGCACTATATGAATTGTGGCTAGCTGATAAACCAAGAGGAATATGATGAGCTATCTGAGCAGGCATAAAAGAACGATCGCTGCTGTGATGTGACAGAACTCCAGACGAGGCACTGCCAAAATCACCTAAACCACGGGGCCTATTTCCCCCTCGCTCCTCACGCTCAAGCCTGCGAGCCTGCTCTAAACGTCTAGAAATCTCAACCACCTAGTCAAACCTAACATTTGTCTCAACCTCTCGAGCCAAACTGTAATGCAAACAATAGTTGAGTCCATCAATGAACCTCCTGATCCTCTCTCTCTCAGTGGGAACCAACCATACTGCATGATGTGATAGATTTGAAAATATCATCTAGTACTGATTCACAGTCATATCTCGCGGGCGTAGCTGCTTAAACTCTCTATCCAGCTCCACTTTTTGAGTCTGGGGAACAAACTTCTCTAAGAAGAAACTGAGAACTCATGCCATGAAAGTGGTATTGTGCCAACTGGCTTGCCCAACCCATAAGCCTGCCACCATCTATAGGCTGCCCCTATCAATTGAAAAGTAATAAAGGTAACTCCACTGGTGTCCACAATACCCGTTGTGCGAAAAATTTGATGACACTGATCCAATAAACCCTAAGCATCCTTTAACTCTACTCCATTTAAGGGGGTCAGGCCTCTTAAATTGCTCCAGCCTCTTTTGCTCCTCATCGGGCATAGGTGGTACATCCTCGGCCCGAGCAGCAATAAATAGTTGAACTGGTAACACCCTCGGTCTTTGATAACCCTGTGCTTGCTACTCCGGTGTACGGGCAACGGGAGTCTAGGCTCCTCCCCCAGCATGTGAGGTAGCTGGTGCAACTGGTATCGTATCCGCCTGAGCCAAGATCGTGTACACACTCAAGATCTGAGCTAATGCCTCCTGAAGGCCAGGTATAAAAATAGGTACTGCCTGTGTATGAGCTGATCCCACCGGCTCAACTTAACCGGAGCCTGCTCCTCCATTGGATCAAGTGGTGGCTCCACAGGCGCTGCTCTAGCTGTAGTGCGAACCCTATCTTGGCCTTTTCCTCGGTCCCGTCCACTCGCGACCCTGACTAGTAGTACCGGTGCCTAATTAACTGAACGTGTCCTCACCATCTGTGAGAGAATAGAAGAATAGAGGTTATAGACTTCGAATTTAACAAATCTGCACGACAAGAATGCAAGAATTTGAAGTTTTCTAATAGTTTGGTAGCCTCTCGAAGATAAGTACAGACATCTCCGTATCGATCCGCAAGAATCTACTAAACTTACTCATGAGTCATGAGACCTAGGCAACCTAGTGCTATGATACCAACTTGTCACGACCCAACTCCCACAGGAGCTGCGATGATGCCTAACACTACTTTCTAGGCAAGCCAACAAATTCACAATAATAATGAACTCAGTAAAGCAGAACTTAACAATCTCAATAGTGGAAATATCATGAAATATCAGAGAAAAACAACGATAATACTACTACAACCATCCCAAATATTTGGTGTTAACAAGTATATGAGCACTACTGAATGTCAAAATACAAGGTCAAATCCTCAATACAATTGTTTGAACAATAAAACAATAACAACAAAAGTAAATGAAAGAAAACTCCAAGGTCTGCGAACGACAGAGAAGCTACCTCGTAGTCTCCTCGGCTGGTACTGGTGTGAATGCTTAGCAATCACCGCGCCAGAAGTACCTGGATATACACATGAAGTGTAGAGTGTAGTATGAGTATAACCGACCCCATGTACTCAATAAGTAACAAACCTAACCTTGGGCTGAAGGTAGTGACGAGTTCAGAAGAAACAGTCAGTGACAAATATCAATAACCAGTAACAACTCAGGATATAAAGGAAGCAGTATAAGTAAATAACTCAATAATATCAAGTTAAGATCGTTCACATTACAGGAATTTACACATGCTTTTGAAGTACAACAGTTATAGTCCAACACAGATAAAGCATTTCATTTCCCACCTAGCATGAGGAAAGTACATCTCTATTCTTACATGTCAATTCAATATCATCACAGTGAAACCCTCAAGAATAATCACACTCAGAACACTCACAGTGCTTAGCACAAGGCCCCTCACCATCACACATAACTACACTCAGCATTGTACGAGTTCCTGGCATGTATCAATGTACCTACGTTCACTGTAAATTCAGACTCCGGAGGGGCGGATCATGGCCCAAGTGCTAATCAATAGTCAATACAGCTTGTTGTGGCATACAACCAGATCCAAATAACAATCTGTTATCGTGTGCAACCCGATCCAAATGACAATCTATTGCTGCTTGCAATCTGATCCAAATAACAATCCATTGCAGCATGCAACCCAATCCAAATAATAATACGTTGCGGCGTGTAATCCGATCCAAATATCACTCACAACACAACTCTATGGCCCACATCAATAATCAACCTCTCAAGTCTCAAGGGCTCACAATCTCATAGAACTCAGCCCAAATAGTATCACATAAGGAAAACAACAACAACCCGTGATGTAACAAACAAATAATATAGAGACTGAGATATGACATGCAATGAAGAATTATGACTGAGTATATAACTATAGTTAAGGCAAACAACTAATATGAATCAAATAAGCACATAGCCTAGACATGATTTATAATATGAATCATAGCTCAAATAATTAAACGAGTAGAGAAAACATGGATATAACAAGGCATGATAGCAAAACAAGTCCGGTAATACTCTAGAGTCTACTCGAATCATGAATACCCCGGTGCACGCACACACGCCCATCGCCTAGCGCATGTGTCACTCCTAACACATCTCAAGTATCATAGTTTTTAGGAATAAATACCCTCAAATCCAAGTTTGGATATGTTACTTACCTCAAAATGCAGGAATCAATACTCCAAAACGCCCTTTCCACGCGAATCGGCCTCTGAGCGACTCGAATATAGTCAAAACAACTTAATATCATCAATAGAAGCCATAGGAAAGAATCCAAACAATAAAGCTAAGGTATTTATTCTATTGTGCAAAGTCAACCCAAAGAGTCAACCCTGAACTCGCACCCTCGAACCCAACCAAACTCGCAAATTCCGAACACCCACTTCCGATATGAGTCCAAATATGTGTGTTTATCCAATTCCAACCACAAATGACCCTCAAATCATCAAATTTCACTCTCCAATAACATAATCTAAAATCCCCAAATTTCACCATAAATTTATATAAACTAGGTGTAGTAATCAATGGGTAATCAATATCTATCATCAAGATTAAATAAACTTTACTTACCCTTTAATTGCAGCAAAAAGACTCCCAAATATCACCCTTAGCCGGGCTCCACAACTCCCAAAATGAGAGAATGACCAAACCCTTCGAAATATAAATCACGCTAGTGATTTCGCATCTACAATCACTTAGCCACTACTGCGATGCCACATTTGTGGTCTCAAACTCGCATATGTGAATTCCTCCATCAACCGCCTTACCGTATTTGCGCACCTGCACCGGCGGTCCTTCACCGCAGACGTGCTTCTGCTTCTGCGCCCATTTAACCGTATCTGCACTCCCTTCCCTTTACCAGCCAACTCTGCACCTGTGCCATCAGGGTCGTATCTGCGACAAATCCTCTACACNTCATCAAGATTAAATAAACTTTACTTACCCTTTAATTGCAGCAAAAAGACTCCCAAATATCACCCTTAGCCGGGCTCCACAACTCCCAAAATGAGAGAATGACCAAACCCTTCGAAATATAAATCACGCTAGTGATTTCGCATCTACAATCACTTAGCCACTACTGCGATGCCACATTTGTGGTCTCAAACTCGCATATGTGAATTCCTCCATCAACCGCCTTACCGTATTTGCGCACCTGCACCGGCGGTCCTTCACCGCAGACGTGCTTCTGCTTCTGTGCCCATTTAACCGTATCTGCACTCCCTTCCCTTTACCAGCCAACTCTGCACCTGTGCCATCAGGGTCGTATCTGCGACGAATCCTCTACAGGTGCGAAAGCACCAGAAATCAGAAAACACACAGCAATGCACTAAGTTCAAAAATGAATCTGATAACCATCCGAAACACACCCGAGGTCCTCGGGATCCCTTTCAACCATACCAACCAATCCAAAAACATAACACGAACCTACTCAAAGCCTCAAATCCCACAAAACAATATCAAAACCATAAATCGCACATCAATCAAGCCTAATAAACTAATGAACTTCCAACTTCCAAAACTCATGTCGAATTACATCAAACCAAATGACACAACAGACCTATTTCAACTCTCGAAACCAAACCCCAAACTCGATACCATCAAAGTTAACTCCTGGTCAAACCTATCAACCTTCCAAACCTTCAACTTTACAACTTTCACCAAAAAGCACCCTATCAACCTACGAACCCCCAAATCCAAATCCATACACATGCCTAAGTCCAAAATCATAATACGAAGCTATTGGAATCATCAAAATACCACTCTGTAGTCGACTACACAAAAGTCAAACTCCGATCAACTCTAATAACTTAAGCTTCCAACCTTGGGACTAAGTGTCCCAATTCACCCCAAAACCTCTTCGAAATTAATCCAACTACCCTGGCAAGTTACGTAATATCAAATATACATATGTAAAGCATCAAATAGGGGAAACAAGGCTTAAATACTCAAAACAATCGGTTGGATCGTTACAACTTGCTATTATCATTATCATGTGAGGATGAGAGTAAAAGCATGAAGGGTGATGTCGTGCAATGCTTTAATTATATTATATGGTGAGGATGAGAATAAAACCACGAAGAGTGATGCCGTGCAATTTGCCGATTTTATTGCTTTTACCTGATACTCGGATTGTGATTTTAACTCGGCGATTCCGTTGCTTATGTTGGAAATAGACTTACTTGGTGATTTCCTTATTTGTTGTTCCAATTGTTGCCCCATTTATATGTCCCTATCCCGTTATTATTTTTAAGATTTACTTGTTATTACCGTTGCTTTATATATATAATTGTACATATTTTAGTAGGTGTCTTGTCTTAGCCTCGTCACTACCTTGTCGGGGTTAGGCTCGACACTTGCTTAGTATATTGGCTCGGTTGTACTCATACTACACTTCTACATATCTTGTACAGATTTCGATGTTGGTACCAGCGGAGTCCCGAGAGGTACTTAATGGATACCAGATAGTGATTTGAGGTAGAGCTGCACCCCGTTCATAGGCCTTAGAAGTCACTTTCCTATTTTATTGTACTGTTTCCATTTTATTTCAGGCAATGTTATATTCCTTTTAAGCCTTTGTATTTAGCTGAATCCAGATGCTCAAGTACTTGTAATACCAGATCCCGGGGTATTTTATGTCATGTTACTGTTCAGTTATTTGATATGTACTGCCTTTCTTTCCGTATTATTGTTTTACCTGTGTTGGCTTGCCTAGCAAGCGGTGTTAGGCGCCCTCACGACCCCAAGGTTAAGATTTTGGGTCATGATACTTATGGAGAGCATAGACAAGGAGGATGAAAGGACGAATAGGTAGCGATATAAGATCGATAAGAGGGAGGAAAAGTTAGTTGTTATGGTGTTTGGACACTTGTATGAAGAATTTGAGGGGCAAATGCAAGGATAAAAAGCTGTACATGCTAGCTAAGGTGAGAGAAAGGAAGGCCCATAAACTGGACCAAATGAACTGCATCAAAAATGAGGAAGGCAGAGTTGTTTTGGATAAGGCACATATTCGACAGAGATGGCAGACTAACTTTCATGAACTCTTGAACGAAGAGGGGGACAAGAAGATTGTGTTGGGTGACTTGGAACACTTGGAGAGTCATCAAGACATTGGGTATTGTAGGCGTATAGAATTTGAGGAGGTAGAGAGGCTTATGTGTAAGATAAGCAGGAGAAAAGCAATCGGGCAAGATAAAATTCTAGTGGCATTTTGAAAGAGCGCGGCCAGTGCGGTCTTGGAGTGGCTCACTGGATTATTTGATGTCATTTTTAGGATGAAAAAGATGCCCAAAGAAAGGTGGTGGAGTATGATGATCCCTTTTGACAATAACAAGGGTGATATATAAAATTACAATAACTATCGGGGTATCAAGCTACCAAGCCATATTATGAAAGTCTGGGAGAGGTTGGTGGAGCTGAGGGGTAAGGAAAAGGGTGTCTATTCCGAAGAACCAAGTCGAATTTATGCCAGAACGTTCAACTATGGAAGCCATTCACCTTGCGAGGAGATCGATGGAGCAATATAGGGAGAGGTAGGGGGATTTACATATGGTGTTCATCAACTTAGAAAATACTTATGATTAATTTCCAAGGGAGGTTGTGTGGAGATATTTGGAGGTTAGAGGTGTTCATGTTACTTACATTTGGGTTATTAAGGACATATATGATGGAGCTAAGACTCGGGTGATGACAGTGGAAGGGGACTCAAAACACTTCCCAGTTGTGATGGGGTTGCACCAGGTGTGTCAGCTCTTAACCCATTTTTATTGACCTCGCAATGGACGCACTGACAAGCCACATTCAAAGGGAGGTGCTGTAGTGCATGTTATTTGCAGATGATATTGTACTGATTGATGAGATGCGAGACGGGTTCAACTAGAGGGTGGAGGTTTGGAGGTAGACCCTAGAGTCTTAAAGTTTCAAGTTGAGTAGGACCAAGACCGAATACATGGAGTGCAAGATTAGTAGTGTGACTCAGAAAGTGGACGGAGACATGAGGCTTGATTCACAAGTCATCTCTAAGAGAGGAAGTTTCAAGTACCTTGGGTCAGATATACAAGGGAAGGAGGGGAAGGACGAGGATCTCACACATCGTATTGGGGTTGGGTGGATGAAATAGAAACTCGCTTCTGGTATATTGTGTGATAAGAATATTCCACCAAAACATAAAAGTAAGTTCTATAGGTGGTCAGACTGACTATTTTGTATGAGGATGAGTGTTGGCCAGTCAAAAATTCTCGTGTCCAGAAGATGAGGGTAGCAAAAATGAGAATTTTGAGATGGGTGTGCAAGCATATCATGACAGATAAAATTAGGAATAAGGAAATTTGGAACAAGGTGGGTGTGGCCCTGTGGAGGACAAGAAGCGGGAAGCGAGATTTAGATTATTCGAGTATGTGAAGAGGAGAGGAACTGATGCCCTAGTAAGGAGGTCTGAAAGGTTGGTCTTGGAGGGTTTAAAGAGAGGTACAGGTAGGCCGAAGTAGAATTAGAGAGAAGTGATTAGGAAATACTTAGCGATGCTTCAGCCTATCGAGGACATGACTTTTGATAGGAAGGTGTGGAGGTTGAGAATGACAGTAGAAGCTTAGGTAGTCGAGCATTGTTCTTGTTCATATTAGTTTTAGTGCACTACTTGTTGTTGGTCTTGTATTTTCTTATTCTTAGATTTCTGTTATTACTTGTAATTGTTTTTGCTTTAATTTCCTGATTAGTCTATTCATGTTTTAACAGTATATAATTCTTGAAATATCTAGCGACAAAACTAAAACAGTAGGGCCAAGAAGAAAAAATAGAAAGAAATTATACTATAAGCATTAAAATAAGACTTGAGCTCAACCAAAAATATATAAAAGAAGAAGAATTAAATTTAACAAAATTTCACAAAAGTAGGAAAAATCTAAAAAATTTATCTTGTATCTTTGGTTTCTTTCTGCTTAAAAAAAAAAGAAATATCTCACCATGAATTCAGGGGTGTTTCCCAAGCTTTGCTCCACAACTTTCGTGTATTTCTTGGAAAGGGAGGGAGAGCGGGTTGATGGGAGGAAGAAGACTAAAGTGGAAGAGAGAAAAAGTGGGCCAAAGGGGATTGGATGGCGCTAATAAATGTAGAGAGAGGGAGAGCTTTTTATTTATTTATTTACTATGGGACCCAAAATTAGGCCAATTAGGTGAGGCAACGTACTAAGTAATTATAATATTTTAATAGGTTGTGATCATTAGTTTTAAGGGCGCAAAAGAACCACAAAATAACGACGGAAGCAAATTTAGTCAAATAGGTAAATCGAAAGTTTTAACCCTTTCCGGTAGCCAATATAACCATATTACAACAACATCTAGGCTTCTATCCTTAGGGTATGTCGGTTTTTAATTAAATCAAAAGAAAGCAAGTAAGAAAGCTAAATCTATACTTCCTATGACATGTGATATTACTAGAAAAGAAAAATGGCTAGACTATTCTAGCTTGATGCAAGTTAACTTGTGATTATTTGTCTTCTTGCTTCAATATGTCCAATATTAAGTAAAACTTTTGAGATTAAATATATAATCTATATTTTGTACCTTTTTTTAGCAAATCACACGGATGGTATTTTTGTAGCATCCCTGAAAATTTCATAAGCTTTCTAAGTCTTTAAAGTGTTTCAATGAGTACTAAAGATATTGTTTTGCGTGATAAGAAAAATAATAAACTAAATTCTATGACCATGATAATATACATATAATATAGTGTCACGACCTAAATTCCACCAAGTCGTGATAGCACCTAACCTAATATGCTATGCGAACCAACTAACACAAAGACAATCCAAACTAAAGTTCATCAAATAAATAAAAAAAATAGGAATGCCAAAGTTACTACAAACTATCCCAAGAATACATGTAACAAGTCGTGAACCAGTATGAAATAACATATAATGCTAGTATAACGAAAATACAATCTCTGTTTGAATATACGTAAATAGAAATATAAATTCAAAACTACCATGAACAAAATGACAGCTAATAACTAAAATGCTGATGTGTTTAATGTGTGCCCTCAAACTCCGCAATAGCTTAACTCCAAAATCTGCATGTAAAGTGCAGAAGTGTAGTAAAAGTATAATAGTAAGTGTTAAGATTAACCTCAATAAAGTAGTGGCGAGGTTTAATCAAAAGATACTCACTTTATATAACATCCGTAGTTCATAAGAATATACAGAATTAGAGAAACAACTAAGGAATAATAAGGACAGAACCAAAGTAGAATACAAGAAGCATATTTTCTCAAATATCATGATTAGGAGCATATATCAATGCCCCAAATCCTCATATAAAGAATATATGTATCAAGAAACATTTATTCGAATGCTTCTACGTGAGTTTAGAATGTCTATACATGATAAAGTCTCACACTTTACATTAACTGACACCCTCCAAGTATCCAACAATCTACTAATAAGTTACATGCATATGTAAAATGCACCGAGTAGCTTATGAAGATGATATACATAAATGTTGCATGTAAGAATGAATATATACGTGTATCTCATATCAAACCAGAAGCACATCGGTTTCTCACAAGATACGCACACGGCCCAAGATAGCTTGGGTAATTACGTGACTCCAAAGGGATGGATACAATCCATGCGCCATATTCAAGCATAATAGCTCCATAATAAATCATGAATCCGCATAGAAATACCTATCAAGTCGATATCTCTCTCATCCTCACCATGCATATATATCAGCCTGCACGAAAATACCTATCGTATCAATATCTCGCTCATCCTCACCATGCATATATATCAATTCGCAAGGAAAAACATATCGTATAAGTATCACTTTCATCCTCAGCATGCATGTACTTAAAGACTGACATTCATGATGCAATGCATATGTACAAGATGGATAATTATGCATGGTGTATTCATATGTACAAGAAACACTCGATATAATGTATGCATATACACAATATATGACAACGACTATAACATGTAATCCAACGTACATTTATCCCATCATGCCAAATTAAAATGCAAAAGCCTAGACATGATCTCTAATGCTCAAGTAATCATACAAACAAGTAAAGCATTTCACAAATAGAACATGCATAAAACCAAGACATAGAGAAGCCTAAAATCTACCCAAGCATGGTACAACCTTGGTATCTGCATATATGCTCGTCGCCTCACATATATGTCACCCCCAAACGTAGCATATAGTACATAAATCGATTTTAGGAAAAAATACTTCAAGTCGAAGTTAAGCAAAATACTTATCATATCCCGTGTTAGCTCTATTTTTCAAACTCCATCTTTCTAACTCCAAATTCATCACACAAGCCCAATTTAGCCCAAAGAATCCTCAAGAAAGCCAAATAAAGCTATAAAACTCAATTCTAAATGATATAGCTTTGATCTTTAATAAAATTTTAAAAGTCAACAAAGAGTTAATTCGAGCCCGCATGGTCAAATCCCGAAATAAATGTCGGATCTCGTTGACCTACAACCTTACGAGTCTAAATATATTATTAATTTTCAAATCATAGTCCAAATCAATATTCAAAATCTCAAAATATACTTTCTTAGCTTTCAAATTGAAAACTCATTTTCTCTCTTTTGATTTCTTGATTCTAAGGAAAAACCGATGATAGATTCATGTTACAATCATAAATTTTCAGTTAGAATCACCTATTTCACCATCTTATAAGAAAATTATTTTAAACATTACCTCAATCTAAGCTCTTTAGCTCCCAAAATGATATAATAAAATCTAAGTATGAAATAGGGCTATATACACAACTGCAGAAATATTTAGTGTATATTTTTAGAAATAAAAATATTATATTTTTTTTAATCCAAAATAGTTATAGAATTTTATACAGATGTCTAAATGGCAAAGAGTTTAAATTTTCAGAAACTAGATTCAATGGACTACAACTTTCTTATTTGGATCATCCCCAAATTCTTTATAGATTGCGATCAATTCTCTTGTGAAATTAAGTCAAGTACAGAAAACTAATTTTCAGCACTTCAAACCTTTCACAACTTACTTCTAACACGCCAAAATTCACCCGAGCCCCTCGGGTCCCCTCCAGTCTATCCCAACAAGTCCATATATCTTTATGGACTTGCTCAAAATATCGCAACTAAGAATCAAAGTGCAAATCAAACTTAAGAACTTTAAGAAACCTTCTTGTTCCAACTTTCTCGCAATAATATCGAATTATACCCTAGCCTCTCAGGTCATAAACTAAATATACATACAAGTCTAAAATCATCATATAAAAGTATAGGAACTTTCAAATTATGAATCCAAGTCTGTTTATTCAAAATATTAACTTTGGTCAACTCTCTTATCTTAAGGCCTCTAGTTAGGAACTAAGTGTTCTAAATTATTTTTGAACTTCTCGAGATCCGACCCAATCATACCTATAAGTCATAAATTACCAAATGAACCTAAGAAAAGTCTCATATCAAAGAATGGGATGCTAAAACTCAAAACAAAAGATTGGATCATTACATGTAGTCCAAGGTACATGGACGAAGTAAGCCCCTTAATCAATGGTTAAGTTTTCCTTACGCGGAAGCATATAAATGTATCGAGATGGAGACATATATAAATTAGAGTAATAAGTCAAGCCATTAAAAGCATTTGATAAATATTTAGTGGGAGTGTCAGAGTATGTGACTTTCGATAAACTTTGTAAGTGAATATCAATGCCCAAACATGTAGGACCGTTTGACTATAGATTTTGCCAAAATAAATTTAGGTTTTTTCGGCAAACGCATATTTGATCATAGATTTTGCCTATATTTTGGCAAAATCTCAAATCCTAAAACTAGCTCAATAGCTGTTTTGGGCCAAAATATCACTATTATATTTTTTAAAAATTACCCCAAACTTTTATATTTTATAAAAGAGCCCATCATTTATTATTTTGTAACAATATTATTTCGTCTTCTAGGTCACCTGATAGTGTATCATGTAGTTCATTATGAAAATGATAATTTTATATCAAATTTATTTATGTTCGGGACTATGATTTGCGATAATATAATGAATGTTATTGATAATGGTACTGTTGGGTATTTATGATAGTGTTTAGAACTTGTGGGTATAAGTTATGTTTCATATTTTTCCAAAATAAATTTGAAAAATATGTTTTGAAAACTGATGTCCAAACACATTTTTATTTTCAAACCAAACTTCACCCGAATCAGATTTTTCAGAACAAATTTGGGAATCTATAGCCAAACGCTAGCGTAATCTTTGTGGGGAAAATGCAGTCACTAATCAGGCCAACATAATTGGTGGCTCAATTAGAATGAGACTAGATTCCATAAGAGCTTTCACGTGAGGAAGAAAGAAAGTTAACAAGACAGGCTCATTGATGTCTACGGATGGGGGAGACAAGCTTTATTTTTCTAAGCCTTTATTATTATATTAGCTATATTTGTGTTTACCCAGAAAATCGAGTAATAACTAAACTTATATTGTGGATTTAAGGATATGTGATTTAAACCAGAACCAATAGATAAATAACGAATTAAATAGATAAATTGGACAAAAATAAATCTAACCAGTCTGCAAACAATGCCTCGACCTCGATTCGAGATAGTCTCGAGGTTTAGTTAATAAGAACCTTTAGAGGATGAAACAAACAGTGATGAACAGTAAATAAGACAAAGAAAGCAGCGTATATGTATATGTTTTTCAGTAAATCCCCCCCACAAATGATTAGAACTCCTCTTTATATAGTAGAGAAAACCTAATTATGGTATGTCTCTAATTACAGAAGGAAAATCGTATAAACAACTAGTTAACCGCTTCTAATTTGGTCCGTTCCGCGATTCACGCCACGATCCTCGACCAGTCTCGGATATCCGTTCCGAGATTCACGCCGTGATCTTTGACCGGTTACTGATTTCTCGCCATTCCGTTATTATGCTGCCCTCGGAGTCAGTCATACTTGGTCTCGATTGTTGCTGGCCTCGGTCTCAACGTACACTTCGATCTCTAGGCTTGATGTCTCATCTTCGAGCTCGAATTTGATTTATTATGAGGCTACCTCCGATGTAACTTCCTTGTATCGATCAAACAGCAAAATCGGGTAGGCCCGATTTTGACCATATACCGATAGTCCCCTCGTTCTTTGGACTGTAACGAAAAGAAACGAATCGAGCCTTCAATTTAGTACCTCGACCAATTATGACGTCAATATCGTAACATAAGCGACAGAAACGATTGAAGCATCGCGTCTGCACAGTTCCCAAGATCATTAATTAACGCCAGTTGTTGGTCGCCCACTACTGCTTTCAAACCGTCAAAGTGGCTATTATAAATAGACCACCTTCATAATCCTCTTAAACGTTTCTTTCAAACTTTTTCTAATCCTAAAAAACAAACTCTTGTATTCTCTTCAAGTTCTTCAACTTTGTCAGTTTCTGTTTGCCAATCTCTAAAGAACAAATTCCGCCCTCTTTTTCCTTAAACCTCATATAACAATGGCAAAAACATCAAAATCCGTTCCTCAAGAAGAAAAAGCCTCCTCGTCGCGGCCGGCCGGTGGCAAAACACCGGTGGAGCCACGCATTGAAGAGTGAATCCCCGGGCCATGTGAACTTACTTCCGATTTTAAAGTCGAGAAATCCTCTTCAGTCCCTGGCCGATGCGAGCCCATGTCTAGATATATCTGTTCGATATCCGAAGGCGATCTCGAGCAAGTAAAAAAGGATTGTTGCTGGGAGAATAAAGAGGTGGTGATTCCTACCCCCGAAGAGGACATCACCACTTATGTGAATGGAGTTGTAAGTGTGTATACTTACCCTTTCACACTGGGTTCTGTCGATCCCATCATAATCGACTTCTGTCGCCAATACCGGGTAACCCTAGATCAGATCTACCCCTCTTTTTCGTATATTATCATTTTGCTCAGATTCTTTTCGAGCAAGATCGAGGGGATGTCTTTCATCCTCGATCATCTCATTAGGCTATACAACCCCCGTCTTTATCGGGGCGGACTGATAAGGCTTTAGCACCGGGCCACGAAGGTTCTATTCTCGAGCATAGATGAGGACAAGGACCGAGGATGGATGTGCCGGTTTGTCCGAGTCAGGATCTCCGATCTAATCCCCGCCGAGAAGATGCCATTCCACGAAGAATATTCCTATGAAATACTTCTTTTTAACTTGATTTCTTTTTATACAGGTCTTGAAGATAATGTCGTCATGAGGCCGCCTTCCCTCGGGGAAGAGGAGGCCCCGAAGCCGACCAAAGACAAGAAAAGGAGAAGGGCCTTGACTCAAAATACCCTAAAGCCCAAGAAAAGTAGGGCTCGAAAGTCAAAGACTGATCCCGCCATTATGTCTGCCTATGTAGCCCAAATGCTACGAGATAAGGACGAGGAGGGAGAAGATGCCGATTTCCTACCGGTGGATCGAAAGAGGGAAGGTGTCGGAGCTTCGATAACTACTGAGCCGGTGACGGTCGAGGAGGTTCAACCGCAGATCGAGATGATCTCGGGGGAAGGTCTGAACAGAGTCCCCGAGTCATCGGCTATTGATGGCACCTCCTACCATGATGAGAAACCGGCGGGTGTGCCCGAATGGTCTAGTTCTGAGGCCCTTCAAAGAGAAGAGAATGCCCCGAGTGACTCGCTTGGGGCAATTAATATCGATGATTCACCACCCGATCCCACATTCTCCGAGCGGAAAATTTTGGATGCCGGTCCATGGGAACCCCTGAAGTGGGGACGGCCCCCAAAGGGGACGATATATTTCGTGGTTGCTTCGTAGGGGTCGATGATATTTCTGAACTTTACGCATCACTCATTTTTGATGAGGCTCAGCGGCTTCTGAACCAAGTGAGTTCTAGCCCATGCTACCATTCTTGCGTTTGTTCTTATTTATCTAAGTCTGATTTCCTTTATTTCTATACATGCTACAGCGCTCCATCGAGAAACATCTTCCAAGTATCGAGCTGAGCTGGCCCG
This sequence comes from Nicotiana otophora, assembly GCA_000715115.1. Classification (NCBI taxonomy): domain Eukaryota; kingdom Viridiplantae; phylum Streptophyta; class Magnoliopsida; order Solanales; family Solanaceae; genus Nicotiana; species Nicotiana otophora. The sequence continues at coordinate 68,247 of AWOL01S0007983.1, read as the reverse complement.
ATGTGAGGCTGATCTCAAAAGGCTTACGGAGGAGAGAAACGCCCTCAAACTCCTCTATGTGCAAAAAGAAGAGGAGATCGTGAGCATTCGAGCCGAGCTGACAAGAGCTCATCGAGATCACACTGAGCTCATTGAACGGGTAATGTAAATATTTGGGAGCTTGTTATGTATTGACTTGATATTGGCAACTAACACTTTGATCCTGCAGGTTCAGCAGAAGGCCGAATTGGTTGAACAGCTTCGTGATGAGGCCAAGATGAAAGAGGTAGAGGCTTTGGGGTGGAAGCAGAACATGGACCATCTCGCCTCGGAGAAAGAAACAGTTCAGGCCCAACTATCTTCGGTTGAGCATCAACTACAAAGTGTGAAGGAGGAGAACTTGGCCTGAGCCCAGAAAGTTGAAGAGCTCGAGACTCGGTTGGCTGCTAAGCTTGCAAGGGCCACATCCGAGGCAGAGGTGCTCGTGGCCTCCTACCGAGCTGACACCGAGGCCGCTAACACTCGGGCAAAGGAAATTTCTGATGCTGCTGATGTTAGATTATCCCATGTTGCCGAGCATGCTAGGCGCCAGTCTCGAAGAGAGACTGTTGAGGAGGTGTATGCTCGTGGCGTCGACCTCACGGCTGATATCGAGAATGTGAAGGTTTTGGAGGATGAGGCCGGAGCTTTGCTTTCCTATGAGGAAGACTCTGCGAGTGGATCCAAGAGCGGAGATGAAGATGAAGCTCCCGAAGATGCGGCTCCCGAGGTGGACTAGGCAGTTAGGATTTTTTCTCCTTTTGTTTTTTGTATAAGACCCTGGGTGGTCTTTGTAAATACTTTGCATATATGAAAGATTTCTTTTCTTTCTGTTTCATCGATTTCTGATAAATTTTGTTTTGCCTTTGCTTTGTGAAAACTTTGTTGCAATCGGGTTACTGTAGCCTCTATAGTCGAGTGAGCAATAGCTCGAACTCAGAGTAGAACAAGCCCTTAGGTTTTTTAGTTAAGCGAGGGCGAGTCCCCGAGCTTAACAATATGTTCGGGATTTTAATTTCGGATGTCTTGATTGAAGCCGTAAATGTACTGCTTTTATAGCCGAGTTCGAGTAAGTTTCGAACTCACAGCAACAGACCCCTTAAAGTTTTATGATGAATCCTCGAGCTATATTTTATTTGAGCTCGGAATAGTGGAACCCTTAGGTCTGAATTGAGTGAGAACAAAATCTCGAATTCTAAGTGTATTGGCCCTTAGGCTCTTTAGATTGGGCCGACATGGCCTCTAAAAGATGGCTATTGTTTCTCTTTTTCTGGTTAGAAGACTTAGTAAAAAATTTCTTTATGCATTAACACGTATTCTTTACCCATTGTGTTTTTTGAGGGTTCAATGTCGATTGAAACCCCTTTGTTTTTTGTGTCTTAGCACGTTTGTGTTAAGATAATTTGGTACCTCTTAAGGTTTTTCGAGGGCTTATTTTATCGAGGCCCTTTGGATTACATGCCGAGGGTAGTCCTTTTTAACTGGTTTTTCAAAGAATTTGAAGGCCTATTTTTATTGCAAAATTCGGATGTCTCCGAGCCGCTTTAATTTGGCCGTAGCCTTTGGTTATGCCTCTTGGGCTTATTTCCCAATAATACTTCGAACTTGTTCGAAGTGTTAGTCCCCGAGAATGATGGCCTTGGCCTGTAGATCAAGGTGTGCCTCTTTGAGGTCTTATGAATTTGAGTTTAGATTACTCGAATATGTCGATCATCGACGGCAGTCCCCGAGGGTACGAGGTATATTTGCACTTGGCCCTTGAGCCATTTCTCACAAAATCATAAGTATGGAGCTTGTATAGTAGAAAATTTTCTTTGAGACACAAGATGCTTGATATAAAAAGAATGTTTCTTTGTATAATTTATACATGCGTACATGTTTTTCCATCGGGGCTCGACTAATCTATACGGACACGGTTTATTCGACTGTTTGGCCCATTACAAAGTTTCTCTATCGAGTCCCTTTGACACATAGTATTTTCCTCGAAAGCATAACATCCGAGGGTGATGCCCCCCCAGTATTCGAGGTTGATTGTAAAGAAGCCTTGGATACTGTTGGATGGTCCTCAGGTAGCACATAATTGTTGCCTCGTTAAAAACCTCGCCAGAAAAACCCACTTAGGACAAAAACCGATCTAAGAAAAAAAGAGTGCAACACGTGCTTTAAAACCTGAGGCCTCGATATCTTCGATTGATCATATGCAATGAGTTAGTGTCGAATAAATAAATGAAAAAAGAGGAATAAAGTCATACCTTAGCAATAATACCGTTTGAGAAGCAATATGTTCTAATTATTTGGCAGTTGTTCGCCGTTCATCGTGCTGAGCTTATAATATCCCTTTCCGACGATTTCGAGGACTTGGTAGGGTCCTTCCCAATTTGGGTCGAGCTTTCCTTCATTACGATCTCGAGTGTTGATGGTGAATTTCCTCAGGGCTAAGTCCTCGACTCTAAAGTGGCGAAGGTTGGTTCTCCTATTGTACTATCTTTCGATTTGTTGCTTTTGTGCACCTATTCGAACGAGTGTGGCTTCTCGTTTTTCATCCAATAATTCAATACTAGTATTTATAGCCTCGTGATTTGACTCTTTTGTAGCATGTCGAAACCTGGCACTGGGTTCCCCGACTTCGACTGGAATCAAGGCTTTGGAGCCATATACTAAGGAGAACGGGGTTGCCCCCGTACTGGACTTTAATGTTATTTGATATGCCCAAAGGACTTCGGGTAGAATTTCTCTCTATTTCCCCTTAGCGTCGTTCAACCTTTTCTTTAGGTTTTGGATAATAGTCTTGTTCATCGACTCGGCCTGTCCGTTCCCACTAGGGTGATACGGTGTTGATAATATCCTTTTTATTTTGTGGTCTTCGAGGAATTTCGTCACTTTGCTGCCGATAAATTATTTTCCATTGTCACACACTATTTCGGCAAGTATCCCAAATCGACATACGATGTGATCCTAGAACAAGTCTATAACCTCTTTCTCTCTCACTTTCTCGAACGCCTGTGCTTCAACCCATTTAGAGAAATAGTCAGTCATAAATAAAATAAACTTGGCTTTACCTGGGGCCGATGGCAGAGGGCCAACGATATCCATCCCCCATTTCATGAATGGCCATGGGGATAGGACTGAACAAAGTTGTTCTCCGGGTTGATGGATCGTTGGTGCAAACCTTTGACATTTATCACATTTTCGAACAAACTCCTTAGTGTCTTTTTCCATGCTATCCCAGTAGTATCCTGCTCTAATGATTTTGCGAATCAGTGATTCGGTGCCGGAGTGGTTCCCACAAGTGCCTTCATGGACCTTTCGTAGAACTTAATCGATGTCTCCTGGTCTGAAGCATACTGCCAATGGTCTATTGAATGTCCTTTGGTATAATGTTCCATCTTCAGTCAATGTGAATCAAGCAACTTTGGTTCGTAGGGTCCTCGACTCTTTAGGGTCCGATGGGAGCTTTCCGTTCTTCAAGTATTCAATATATTTATTCCTCTAATCCCAGGTTAAGTTTGTAGAGTTTATCTCGGCATGACCTTCCTCGATCATGGATCTCGAGAGTTGAACGACAGTCCCCGACCTGATCTCATCTTCCTCGGTCGATGACCCTAAACTTGCAACGGCCTCACTGTTTTGTTCTCGAGGTACATGCTGTAAAGTCCATTCCTTGAAACGGTGCAAAGTTACCTGCAGCTTGTCCAAATAACTTTGCATTCTATCCTCTCGAACTTCGAAAGTTTTGTTTACTTGGTGCACCACCAGTAAAGAGTCACACTTGGCTTTAATGACTTCTGCTCCTAACCATTTAGCTAACTCGAGACCTGTAATCATGGCCTCGTACTCGGCCTCATTGTTAGTTAACCTAGGAGTTTTGATAGATTGCCTAATAGTGCTACCCGTGGGCAGCTTCAAAACGATGCCTAGCCCGGACCCCTTCACATTCGAAGCACCGTCTATGAAAAGGGTCCATACCCCCAATGATGTACCCGATTTTAATAAGAGTTGCTTTTCAACTTTGGATACGAGGGTTGGCGTGATATCGACCACGGAGTCCGCTAAAATTTGAGACTTGATGGTCGTCCGGGGTTGGTACTCGATATCGTACCCACTGAGTTTGAAGGCCCATTTGGCCAATCGGCCCGATAGATCGGGCTTATGCAAAATATTACGAAGTGGGTAAATGGTTAATACGCATATGGGGTGACACAGGAAGTATGGTCTTAACTTTCTAGAGGCGCTTATCAGTGCAAGTGCCAATTTCACCAAGTGCGGATATCTAGTTTCTGCTTCTCCTAAAGTCTGACTTACATAATAAATGGGAAATTGCGTACCTTGCTCTTCTCAAACTAGGACACCACTTACTGCGATTTCTGACACTACCAACTATAAGTAAAGTTTCTTATCTGCCTTTGGAGTGTGAAGCAGTGGTGGGCTCGATAGGTATCGCTTCAATTCCTCTAATGCATGTTGGCATTCCGAGGTCTAGGAGAAATCATTCTTCTTTTTTAGTAGAGAGAAAGATCTGTGGTTTCGATCCGACGACCTCAAAATGAATCGGCCTAAGGCAGCTATCCGTCCGGTCAGCCTCTGCACGACTTTTACACTATCCACGACGGTGATGTCTTCAATGGCCTTGATGTTTTCGGGGTTGATTTTGATACCCCGATTTGATACCATGAAGTCAAGGAACTTGCCCGAACCGACCCCGAAAGCACATTTCTCGGGGTTGAGCTTCATTTTGTATTTCCTTAAAATCTCGAACGTTTCCTGCAAATGAGCCAAATGGTCCTCTGCATGCAAGGACTTAACTAGCATGTCATCAATATAAACTTTCATTGATTTACCTATTTGTTCTTCGAACATTTTATTTACTAGGCGTTGGTAAGTAGCTCCTGCATTGTTTAGCCCGAAGGGCATTACATTATAACAATATGTTCCATACTTGGTGATAAATGAAGTCTTTTCTTGGTCCTCCGGGTTCATTTGGATTTGATTGTACCCGAAATAGGCATCGAGAAAAGTAAGGATCTCGTGGCCGGCCGTGGCATCGATCATGATATCGATGTTAGGCAGTGGAAAAGAATCTTTGGGGCACGCCTTGTTTAAATCCTTATAATCTACACACATTCTAAGTTTATTCCCTTTTTTAGGGACTACAACTACATTGGCTAATCATTCGGGATATTTCACCTCCCGAATGGACCCTATTTTGAGACGTTTAGTTACCTCGTCCTTTATGAATGCGTGCTTTACCTTGGACTAGGGCCTACTCTTTTGCTTCATCGGTTTGAACCTAGGGTCCAAGCTTAACCGATGCATCGTTATCTCTAGTGGGATCCATGTCATGTCTAAATGAGACCAAGCAAAACAATCCATGTTATCAATAAGAAATTGAATAAGCTTTTTCTTGAGTTCGGGGGTTAATCCCGTTTCCAGGTATATCTTTCACTCAGGTAGGTACTCGATCAATATAACATGTTTCATCTCTTCGACCGTTGATTTGGTGGCGTCAGAATATTCGGGAACAATAAAAGTTCGAGGGGCCGGAAAATCCTCCTCCTCTTCTTCTTCTTCTTCTTCTTCTTCTTCTTCTTCTTCTATCTTCTGCTTCCCCGATTCGGTCGAGGCTGGTGGCTGTGATTGCTATTTGACTTCCTGCTTACCTTTGATGCTCGACCTTTATGAGGTTGATAGTGTCGATATTGGTGTTACCTCATCGACCGCAAACATTTCCTTTGCAGCATGCTGCTCCCTGTATACTGTTCTTATACCGTCCGACGTTGGGAATTTCATCATTTGGTAGAGAGTTGAAGGGACTGCCTTCATATTGTGGATTCAAGGCCTTCCGAGCAGGGCATTGTACCTCATGTCGCCCTCGATTACGTGGAACTTGGTATCTTGAATGGTTCCAACCACGTTCACCGGTAGAATAATCTCCCCTTTAGTTATTTCACTGGCCATATTGAAGCTGTTTAAGACTCAAGCTGCAGGCACAATTTGATTTAGTAGGCCAAGCTGCTCCACAACCCTCGCCGAGCTACCTAGATCCACTAAAACACGCTTAACTTGAACTTTATTTAATAAGATAGAAATTACCAGAGCGTCATTGTGGGGCTGAGAAATGTCTTCTACTTCTTTGTTGTTGAATGATAAAGTGCCTTCGGGCACATAATCTCGGGTTTGTTTTTCCCTAGTGATTGATACCTTAGTGCGTTTGAATATGGGTCCCTGTGGAATGTCGACCCCACCGACGATCATATGAATGACATGTTGGGGTTTCTCCTGTTCATTTTTCCTGTTGGAGTCCCTTTCTCTGAAATGATTCTTGACTCGATCGCTGAGGAACTCTCGAAGGTGGCCCTCATTGAATAGACGGCCTACCTCTTCCCTTAATTGCCTGCAATCCTCGGTCTTGTGACCATGCATGCCATGATCATTATCCCTTTGTCTTACCTTGAAAAGGTCCGATTTCCTCGTTGCGACCTTTATGGCCCCGGCGTGTGCCTTTACGAATGAATTTGCTAACATTGCAAATGAGTCGATGGAATTTGGTGGCAGGTTGTGATACCAAATCATTGCTCCCTTCGAAAGGGTCTCTCCAATTTTTTTCAATAGCACGGATTCGATTTCATCATCCTCTAAATCATTACCCTTGATGGCGCATGTATATGAAGTAACATGCTCGTTGGGATCAATGGTCCAATTGTATTTGGGTATGTCTGGCATACGAAACTTCTTTGGAATAGGCTTCGGAGCCACACTTGGAGGAAACGACTTTTGTACAAACTTCTTTGAATCCATCCCTCTCAAGATTGGCGGTGCCCCCGGTATCTAATCAACTCGAGAGTTGTATGTCTCCACTTTTTTTATCGTTGGCTTCGATTCTCTTCTCCCCTGATTTAATTCTTTTGGTGAGCTCCTCGATCATTTTTATTACCGTGGGATTAGTCCCCGATTCGTTACCATTCGACCTTTCAGGTACGACGAGTAATTTCCGGCTCGACCCTATTCGGAGCTCTATGTTGATTTTGTAACTGAGGAATAGCGGCTTGTTGAGCCTGAAGCATCTCGAATATCACTTGGAGACTGACTCCTTCGTCTCCTCTGCTCTGGGTTCCTTGGCCACTAGATCGGCCTTCTCTGCGTACACTCCCATCGAGATATGCGCCTAAATCCGCGTTTAGAGCAACGTGCGAACTGACATGGACTGGGTTGGCAACCGGTGCTGCCCCGAGATTAGCCTGTGGCACCTCGACTCCTAGAGCGATCACATTTTCGTTTTCATCATGGAATCTGAGGCCATTGTCACCGTGTGTGGGTGCGTTTTGTGAGTTTGACATGTTTTAACCTGAAAGCAAAGATACTCGACAAGAACAAGTGTAAAATAATGTGTTTTACCAGAATCAGTACTGAACAATCACTATTATCCTTAGCCCCACGGTGGGCGCTAAACTATTTACCCAGCAAATCGAGTAACAATTAAACTTATATTGTGGATTTAAGGATATTTGATTTAAACTAGTACAAATAGATAAATAACGAATTAAATAGATAAATTGGACAAAAATAAATCTAACCATCCTGCAAGCAATGCCTCGACCTCGATTCGAGATAGTCTCAAGGTTTAGTTAATAAGAACAACAGAGGATGGAACAAGCAGTGATGAACAGTAAATAAGACAAAAAAAGCAGTGTATATGTAAATGTTTTTCAGTGAATCCCCCCCCTCCCCCCACAAATGATTGGAACTCCTCTTTATATAATAGAAGAAACCTAATTATAGTATGTCTCTAATTACAGAAGAAAAATCGTATTAACAGCTAATTAACCGCTTCTAATTTGGTCTGTTCCGAGATTCATGCCATGATCCTCGACCAGTCTTGGATATCCGTTTCGAGATTCACGCCGTGATCTTCGACCGGTTACTGATATCTCGCCATTCCGAGATTCACAATTTGTATAATTAATTTCCTATATCTAAGGAGAGAGAGGCAACCACATTTTACCTTGGCAAAACTAGTCAAAAGGGCCTAGCCCATAATAGGTATGAATGCTGTGTTAAGAAGGGGTATCTTTAATACCTTTATAAAATGGAGTTAAAGCAATAAACCAAGTATTATTGCTTGGTTCTTCCCGGAGAATCACACAGCATCCATTGCTGCTCCAAGGGTTTACTGGGCAGCAAACTCCATCAGATTTGAAGAGAAAATGTGAAAACGAGGTTCACGCAAGGCCTACGCAATTGAATTAAATAGAAATTGCAAGAATTTTCAAGAACACTTTATGGATGACATTTCTATGGCTCTTCAAGAGAGGTAATTCTATTACTCGTTTTTCAACTACTATGGCTATATATGATTATGGATCATGTATTGGAGTAGAAATTACCGTTTTATAAGGTATTTAAGAAATCCTAGAAATTGGTCATGAAAAATTGAGATTTTTAGTTAAAGAAGGAGATGAATAGCGTCGGGTTTGTATGAACAATGTTGTTTGGAGTTTTTAATGAATCGACCAGACTCCACGCTATATATAATAAACGAATTAGAGCAAAAAATCCAGAATCGATCTTCAGTGGAAGAATATGGATTCTTTTGGAAACTTTGGAACTATGCCTAATTATTGGGCACTTAGTTGATTAAATTGGTGTTATTGTGATACATTGTTGATGAATGTGAGTTCATACATATAGATTTAACTTGTTGACTATCGTTGGGATGACCAGCGCAACCTTTAGCTTAATTAAAGCGACTTCGAAGTATCTCGAGCTTCTAGCTTCTTGTGTGTTTTCAAAATTAATTAATGGCTTTGAAATATTAACTTTAACGAGATGCTATGCACGTGGGAGATAAGTTTGCATGGTTCACTCTTTGGTTCAGATTAAACGGTAAAATAGCCTAAATTACTAAGTCTTAAACTCTATAAAAGGGGTCTTTGGTTCTTAAACCTTCATTGTGTTATTGTGTGATGGACCATATTATTTAAATGAATTTATGATATGTGTGATTTCAATAATTTATGACATGCTTCTAAATATATTGTTGAACTCCTTTCTCTTAATTTCATTTAATATATGAAATAGGACCATTGATAAAGAAGGGAAATTCGGCTAAAAGACCAAGACATGAAACGAAATACATTATGATAATTGTGTGTTGCCTATTCCGGTTGGGAGAGTAGATCATACTTCTTGGATCCTTGATGCATTACAGAGAAATGAAATTCGGCTGGAAGCTATAATGTTTTTATAAAATGAGAAAACATGTTTTTACCTATCCGGTCAGGGAGTAGATCGGACTTCATGAATTCTTGATGCATTATATAGTCTATCTCGCGGGGGAGAGTACGTAGGGCTTCGAAGATGGTATTTTGATGTATACATCACCGTTGTGGTGATTCTATATAGCCTATCTGGCGGGAAGCATACGTTAGGCTTCTTAGATGGTATCCCAGTGTATTTCATCACCGATTTTATGGGACTTCTCAGATGTGGACATTGAATGACAAACTAAACAACATGATTCTTATTCAGACTTTTGAGATATGGATATTTAGATGATAAAACTAAGTAACATGATATTTGTTTACCCTAAAAAAGGATAACAATTGAATTTATATGTGGTTTTAAGGATATGTGGATTAATTCAATACGAGTGACTAGTGACGTTAGATTAAGCAAATGAAAGACGTAATAAATGACCAAACCAATGATAAGGATGATTACGGGCTCGGTTGATGGCTCGACGCAGAACCTACCCTCGATTCCAAGGTTGTACTTACGAAGAACTTAAGAACAAAAGTAAGAACTTTGAACAACAAAGAAAATTGAAATAAATTGCATTGGTATGCGTGTTACAATGCGTGTCATGAATAATAAGCTTCCCCATTTATATAGTAGGGGAGTTTTGCCCTAAGTACAATTCTAAAAAAAGGTAAAAATCTTCTGTTTCGCTAATCACCGATTATCTGTCGATACGAGCCGAGATTCACGCCGTGATATCCGGTTGGGCACGGACATCACGGCCCTTTGTTAGCCGTGTGCAGCTGTTTGGTAATGCTTTCCGAAGTCTTGATCCTCGAACTGGACCTGGAGGACTCGATACCCCTGAGGGAAGGTGTTTTGCCTGAGCCCCGATACGAGGGGCTCCTCGCTCTCACTCCGATTCATTACGGTCATGTTCCTGCTCCGTATGACTCACCAGAAATACAATCATTCAATGGGCTCGATTTTACCCGTATACAAATAGTCCCCTCATTTTTTAGAAAGTAGGTTTGCCGAAACGATGGGAAACGATAGATGACTCCGGTTCCTTCCTTCGTACGGTAGGACTAGGGAGCCGGAACGTCCCATCAATCTCGTCGTTCTGACTTTGGACACGTGTCGCTCACCAGCAGGTTGCCTCTAAATGCGAAGCGTCGGTTGTTTCCCTATAAAAGCCTCCTTCGTTTGTCCTTTTTCTACTTTTTTGATCAAATTGTTACCTTCGAGCTTTCTAGCCATCATCAAAACCTTCTCCAAACCTTCATATCTTCATCCTTATTCTTCAATCTCCATAGCAATCTTCAGATTTCTGCCCAAATTTTTTTCAAATCTTCATACTCTGTTCTTCATCTTCAAAACCCGTTTTTCCAAAACTTTGCATTCTTTTCTCAAATGTTTAAGCACTCCCTCAGATGACATTGGCCAAAACATCAAAAATTATTCCTCAACAAATTGCCTCTTCATCTTCTCAACCGGCCGCTGATACTGAAATGGTCGCCCTTGAGGTGGTTGCCCTCAAAATGGCTTCCCCCATTGTGGCTGCTAACGAATCGGCCGCCGAGCCTCCCTTGTCGGCATTCATTCCCGAGGGCTGCTCAATTGCAGAGGACTTTAAAGTCGAGAAGTCCTCTCGCAAATAGGATCGGGGTGAAGGAGTCTCGAGGTACATATGTTCCGTGACCGAGGATGTTCTTCCCATAGTTCGTATGGACTGCAATTGGGAAGGCTAGAATGTAGTAGTCCCCGGGCCCAAGGACGCCGTCACTACCCACGTTGAGGGGTACTTAAGTGCTTACACTTATCCCTTCATACTGGGCCCAGTAGACCCGATCGTCCTAGACTTTTGCAAGAGGTACGATATGTGTCTCGGGCAAATCCACCCATCGTTGTGGAGGATTATGACCCTCCTCCGCTACTTCATGAACAAGACTGAATCTCGTCGGTTCACGATCAACCACCTACTTCGATTATACAGTTTTCGGATGTTCCGAGGGGGACTGATCATTCTTACTCGCCGGGCGAGCAAGGCCCCCTTCTTCAGTATCGACGAAGACCGAGACCAAGGCTCGCATGGATGCTTTGTCCAAGTGAAGATCGAGGATTTGATCCCCCTGGAATACATGCCATTCCCTGAGAAGTGGAATTTATCTCGTAAGTGCAACTCCCTCTTTCAACATCAAAAATTCTTCTTTTTTCATTTCTATCTTCTCATTTATGCTTTTGACTGTGCAGTTGTCGCCCGGGTTCCGAATGCGGTTCCCCGGTTAAAGGAGTGGATCGAGGGCATATGTACTCAGATGTTGTACTTCAAGCGCACATAGCACGGACTCTCGAAGGGCCGATTGGAGGCCCGTTCTCATGGTAAGGCTTGTTTCTGAGTAGACAACACTATGCCTTCACCTTTTATTATACTAACTCTTTTTCCTTCATTGTTATTGTAGGTTTGACTAAGACCACCAAATTTAGGCCTTTGGAAGGGGGTGAAGATGTTCCCCCACCCGTTGATCCCTCCGTTGCTGCCATAGAGGGAAAGAAGAAGAGGAAGAGAAACCCTCGGTTCCCCGGGCTCTGAGGTGAAGAAACCAAAGAAACGGGTGCTCCGCAAGCCCGGGAGGGGCTTCAGTACCCAGGTGCCAGACTCCAACTTCCTCCTCCGGCTTAGGGACGAGCCAGAGAATGAATCTATTTTTGTAACCCACGAGACGACCTATTGTCATGCCCCAAAATAGGGGAGCACAACCGGCGCTCAACCGAATGAACCCGGCCGAGCAAGCCTATTAGATTTTCTTCTACCCAAACTCATCCATGAATGGAGATAATACATATTTTCATTAATTAGACAAAAAGGTGTACATGTCTTACAATACCAATTCATTACCAATAGTTTCATCATTTTTTAAAGTCTCAAATGGAATAAGTGATACAACCACAACATAACATAGTTTGACTTTCCCAGCACCAATACACAACCCACACTATGTCTACGGAGCCTCTATAGTTAAAGAAGAGTACTATTATAATACCGGCAACAAGGCCCTGGCTATGCCTCAAACACAATACTTAAAGAACAAAAGATACATGACTCCGGAATGAAATGGGGCTCACCAAGTCAGCTGGGAAAAGGGTGCACCGCTATCACTGATCAATGTCTCCTGCTGTGGAACCACCTGCATCCATTAAAGATACAGCGCCCCCGGCAAAAGGGACGTTAGTACTGTCGAATAGCACTAGTATGTATAACTAAATACCCTCTCAATAAAATGAATAATATTACAAGGAGAAATAATCATAAAATCAATGGAAGCCTCGAACAATACCAAAATATCAAGTTAAGAACCACATAAGATTTCACGTAAATTTCCATATTTTTAGATTGGAGATTCTTAGTACCGATATACCATCGTTCACAATACCATTATTCACAATACCAATACCACCGTACTCTTAGCACGGAATCTAATCATGACCCGATCGGCTAGGCTATCTCATTAGAGACATCAACCACAATCACTCTCAATACCAATACCACCGTACTTGTAGCACGGAGTCCGATCACGACCCGATCGGCTAGGCCATCTCACTAGAGATATCAACTACAATCACAATTTTAATTATAATTTCCAGCACAATCACCACCATGTGTGAGACATGGTATCCGCTCGCGACCCGATAGGCTAGGCTGTCTTATGCGAGACATCAACCTTTTTATATCAATCATCGCATTTCATACTTCTTTCGCATCTTTGCATTTCATTGGCACTAGTGGCCATAATTATAAAATCATTATTGGCACGTCGGCTGTATTTAATATTTCATGATCACCTTATTCACTTTCAAACATCATCATCATCATCCACAACAATGCATTTCAAATCAATGTTTCTAGTATACATGTGAGCAATTAAGAGTCTTAGGCACAGAGAGGTTTTTCACAAAATTTGGCATAATAGCCTTCGTTTGAACTTGACTTGAAGTCGCAACATTATTAATGCACAGCCCATACTTTGAACATAATCCCAATGATTACATAACGCGATAAAAGCATTTTGGGATACATATTGAACATATATCTTTCAACACAAGATTATTCGGGATAGCACATTTTATAATTAACAACTTGGAACTTACAAGGATAATGTGGGGTTTAATCCTAAGAGAAGAATTTAGCCAGCATACCTCAATTGAGCTTCCTTAAACTCTAAAATGTTCTGGAATTCTTAGCAACTTCAATCTATTGTAGAAGTATAACAAGTTGAACCAAAATTAGGAAGATGGTCATGGTTCTAGCTCATTTGAGTATTTTATCAAATACTAGGTGTGCATTAAACTTTCAAGGTCCTTTTATGGAGGATTCCATCATCTCAAACCCATTATCTACCATTCTAACCAATATTCTTACACACTTTGATAACACATGCATGCAAGATGGACAACTCCAATACCCAAACATTAACTTCCAAATTACCCAATTCTAGATAAAATTCGAAATGGAGGTTTAGGGTGTAGAATCTTACCTCTAGCATGAAGACCTTATGAGTTTTCCTTGTTAATCTTTCAAGATTTGAGCAAAATTGATGAAAATTTAGCCTAGGGTTTCCTCTCTCTCTAAGACACTCTCCCTTCACTCTAAAACATCATATTTTAGCTCAAAAATGGTACAAATCATCTATTTAATGAAGTACGGTCGAGTTATAAAAATCCAAAACTGTTACCCCAGAACAGGATTTGCGGTCGCATATGCGACCACTTAATGTTTATGCGGTCCGCGAAATGGCCCTCCGGAATTGGGCTGGTGTGCCTCACTACAAAACCTCTCTCTACAAAACCCTAAGGTTGATTATGCGATCAAAGTGCGGCCCATAAAATGGTTATGCGGTCGCATAATTGGCCGCGAAATTGACATCCAAATTGGCACAAATAGCTGCCTCACTCTGCGGCCATTATGTGGTCCACAGAGTGATTCTGCGGCCGCATAGTGGGCTGTAGAAGTGCATATCTTCTACCCAAATTTTTTCTTTACTTTTCGGTGTATTGTTCAACCCAATTCGGCACCACGAAACATTATTTTTCCTTTGCGAAATTTTACGGGGCCTTACATTCTCCCCCACTTAGGATCATTCGTCCTCGAATGAGGGTCAAAATCTGTTATTAGCATCAAATGTGTCCCAACTATTAATTCACACTCACTAGTACTTTTAAAATTTGACTAACTCCTTAAATTTCCAAAAACTTTGCCAGAGTCTCCCTTGTAACTGGGGCTATCCACCGGTCAGAGAATGCCATAAATCAATCCTAACAACATATACATAATCCGATGATGCAATATAACATAAGAACAACACCAACCGTGGCCTCAAAAGTAATATTTTACCAGAAAGGAATACCCTTAACATTAACTGTACAATGATACATAATTCATAGAAACTAACTCTTAGAATTTTCATAGATCACAACTTTATAAATACATGGCTATTCAAACAAATAAGGATACTTTTTCTTCATTTCTTCCTCGGCCTTCCTAGTAACCTCTTTAACCTGTTTGTTTCACCATAATACTTTTGCGGATGTAATTTCTTTATTTCTCAACTTTCGGACTTGCCGATAAATAATAGAAACTAGAATATCTTCATAATTCAACTTCTCATTAACCTCAATAGTCTCAACCGGAACAATGAGTGTCGAGTCTCCAACTACTTTCTTCAACATAGACACATGAAACACCGGGTGCACTAATGACATCTCAGGTGGTAGCTCAAGCTTGTACGCCACCTCACCGATCTTCTGAATAATTCTGTACGATCCGACATACCTCGGACTCAATTTTCCTTTCTTACCAAATCGCATTACACCTTTCATGGGGAAAACCTTCAAGAATACCCAATCATCTTCTTTGAACTCTAAATCCCTACGACAAACATCTGAATAGGACTTCTGATGAATCTGAGCAGTCTTCAAGCACTCCTTGATTATTTTAACTTTTTCCATAGCCTAATGCACGAGGTCTAGCCTTATCAACTTTGCTTCCCCAATTTCGACCCACCCAATGGGAGATTTACATCTCCTTCCATATAAAGTCTCGAACGGTGCCATCTGAATACTAGCATGATAACTATTGTTGTAGGCAAATTATATGAGTGGAAAATGATCATCCCAGCTTCCTTTGAAGTCTAGAACACAAGCGCACAACATATCCTCGAGTGTCTGAATAGTCTGCTCTGCCTGCCCGCCAGTCTGCGGGTGAAAGGCTGTACCAAGATTCACCTGAGTACCCAGACCTTGATGAAATTTCTTCCACAATTTGGCAGTGAATTGAGCTCCCCGATCAGATATGATGGAAACCGGAGTGACATGCAACCTTACTATTTCTTTGATGTACAACTGAGCATACTGTTCCGATGTATCGGTAGCCTTAACCGGCAAAAAGTGTGCTGATTTCGAGAGTCGATCCACAATCACCAAAATCGAGTCAAACTTACGAGGGGTATGAGGTAATCCTACCACAAAGTCCATATTAATCATTTCCCACTTCCACATTGGAATTTCTATGTTCTGTGCCAACACACCGGGCCTTTAGTGTTCGGCCTTCACTTGCCGACAATTTGGACATCTCGCCACAAAGTCCACTACATTTCTCTTTATATCATTCTACCAATATACTTCTTTAAGATCATGATATATTTTTGTAGATCCCGGATGCACGGAATACCTAGAAGTGTGAGCCTCAGTCATGATTCTTTCCCGAAGACCATCTACACTTGGAACACATAGACGCCTTTGGTACCTTAGTGTACTATCACCCATGCCAAGAGAAAAGGCCATGGTTTTATGCTTATGAATCCCCTCTTTCAATTGTGTCAACAATGGATCATTGTATTGCTTATCTTTGACTTCCACAACAAGTGATGATTCAACCCTATTTTGCACAATCACCCCTCCTTCACTAGAGTCCACAAGACGAACTCCCAAACTAGCCAATCAGTGAACTTCTTTGGCCAATGGCCTTTGATATGCCTCCAAGTATACTAAACTACCCATATATTTCCGGCTAAGAGCATCCGCCACAACACTAGCCTTCCCTGGATGATATAGAATATCAATGTCGTAGTCCTTAAGTAACTCAAGCCATCTTCTTTGCCTCCGATTCAATTCCTTCTGCTTGAAAATATATTGAAGGCTCTTATGGTCCGTGAATATATCCACATGGACCCCATATAAATAATGACGCAAAATTTTCAATGCAAATACCACCGCCGCAAGTTCTAAGTCATGTGTTGGATAGTTCTTTTCATGATTCTTGAGTTGCCTAGAAGCATAAGCTATCACCTTGTCGCGTTGCTTTAATACACACCCAAGTCCGATTCTCGAAGCATCACAATATACTACAAACCCATCAGTACCATCTGGTAGAGTCAACACTTGTGTCGTAGTCAATTTCGATTTTAACTCCTGGAAGCTCCTTTCACAAGCATCTGACCATTGAAACTTAACTGCCTTCTGAGTCAACTTAGTCAATGGAGAGGAAAGGGTAGAGAGCCCCTCCACAAACTTTCTATAATACCCAGCTAATCCTAAAAAATTGCGTATCTTTGTTGGAGTTGTAGGCCTCGGCCAATTCTTCACAGCTGCAATGTTTTGAGGATCAACCTGAGTTCCTTCACTAGAGACGACATGACCCAAGAATGTGACAGATTCAAGCCAAAATTCAAACTTTGAAAACTTTGCATATAACTCATGCTGATATAGGGTTTGCAGAACCACCCTAAGATGATCAGCATGGTCCTCTGGACTTCGTGAATATACAAGAATATCGTTAATGAACACTATCATAAAGGAGTCAAGAAAAGGCTTGAAGACTCGATTCATAAGATCCATGAAAGATGCAGAGGTATTTGTTAGCCCAAAAGACATCACCAAAAATTCAAAGTGCCCATATCGGGTTCTAAAAGTTGGTTTCGGAACATCCTGCTCCTTGATCTTCAATTGGTGATACCCGGATCATAAATCAATTTTGGAGACGTACTTAGCACCTTGCAATTGGTCAAACAAGTCATCTATCCTTGGTAGTGGGTACTTATTCTTGATCCTGACCTTGTTAAGCTGCCGATAGTCAATACACATTCTTAGTGACCCATCTTTCTTCCTTACAAAAAGAATAGGTGTGCCCCAAGGTGACACACTTGGTCGAACAAAACCCTTTTCTAACAAATCTCTCAATTATTCCTTTAGCTCCTTCAATTCTACCGGTGCCATTTCCTGTAGGGTGGAATAGATATAGGATGCGTGTCTCGCATCACATCAATCCCAAAATCAATCTTCCTGTCTGGTGGGATCCCAGGGAGCTCATCCGGAAAGACTCTCGAGCATTCATTCACAATAGGCACGGACTCAAGTGTAGGTGCCTCAGCATCGGTGTCCGTAACCTGGACCAAATGGTAAATACTCCCCTTGTTGATCATTTTCGTGGCCTTGAGGTAAGAAATAAACCTACCCTTCAACACCACAAAATATTATTTTTTCTTTACAAAATTTTACGGGGCCTTACACCTATACCGGGGACTGGGATGCATCTGAGGGGGAGACTCGTGAGATCGATCCCCCTCAAACTCAAAAGACCAATGTGGATACCCGGGGTGAAACTTCCTAGGATGTCGGTTCTGCTCCAAAGGAAGCGCCCAGCATAACTGAGATCTCGGGGATGCCTTCCTACACCGAATCTATGCTCGAGGAGGCCCAAGTGAGAAAGGAGAAATTCAATGAGGGGGCCAGGATGCGGAAGATTCCCTTTATTCAGTTTTTGACGGTGTGGACTCATCCGCTTTGGAGGGCTTTTCTGGGCTGGGTGACCTGGAAGTCCCGAAAGAAGACACTACCTCGAAAGTTGGCGGGCCGAGCTCGAGCCCAAAATTGGTCAATCCATTCCCCGCTCCGAGTATGGACCTCGGTCGTAAGAGGTCGATTATATTGATTGTCCAGGAGGATGTCCGGGTTCTGTCCGCTCCTGTAGGGGTAGCTAGCTACCTCCGATGCCTGTTGACCAAAGAGGACCAGGCAGAAATGAATGCGGTGAACGTGCCATGCCTTTATAATGAGGCGCAGCAGGCGCTGAACCGAGTAAGGCACCGTTCCCTCCCATCTATCTATTGCTATCTATGTTTGATGTATCTCATATTGTTCGCCTTTTTACAGGCCTCGGTAATTCACCACGAGATTTTCCTCCGACACTGGGTTTAAGTCAATTAACTCGAGATCGAGATCAAGGAGTTGCCCAAAAACCAGACATGTACAAGCTTCTTAGCGAGCAGCAGGAGGGGGTCGCCAAGAATCTTCAGGTCAAGCTGGATGCGGCTCAAAAAGAGGAATCGGCCTTAAGGCAGGAGCATGCCGACTTGGTGGAAAAGGTAAAGGTTTTTGAAGTTAGAAAATAAGGTCCGGTCACAGAGGCTAACAACAATACGTTGCAGGTCTAGCAGAAGATCGACCAGATTGACCAACTCCGCAAGGAGATGGATGAGATCCAAGTGATGGCCGACGGGTGGAAAAACAATATGGACCAGCTAGCCTGGGAGAAGGAGACTACTCAGTCCAAGCTATCTTCAGTCGAAGTTCAGCTTCGGGTGGCGAAGGAGAAGGCCGATGCACGGGATTGACAAAATGAGGACCTCCAAGATCAACTGGGCTCGACCATCGCTGAACGGGATGCCCTTCGCAAGGAGCTCGAAATAACGAGGTCCAAGTTGGAAGCAACCTCGACTGTTGTTGACGAGATGGTGGCCTAATATAAGGCCGATGTTGAAGTAGTCGAGGCCCGCCTGAAGACTATTTCTGAGTATGCGAGGTGGCTTTTTCGAAAGGAGACCCTCGAAGAAATACATGCCCGAGGCTTCGACCTATCTGCCGAGATCGAAGACGAAAAAAGACTCGAGGTCGAGGCTAAGAGGCTAGCGGAACCCCGAGGTGAAGAGGGCTCGAGGGCTCTGAAGAATACGGAGGCTCTGACGGTTCTGGTGGCGAGCCTCATTCCGGTGAAGACCAAGCGGAGATGCCTTAGGGTTGTTTTTTGTTTTTTTATCTTGTACATTTTGTTGAGGCCGTTTTTATTGGCCTTTGTAAAGATATTCCGATATGTATAAAGTTTTTTTCCCTTTTGGAAATTTTCAAGTCTATTATCTTTAACATCTTTTTACTATTGCAAACATTTCTAATGCCTTAGCACGGAATCAAACGTAGTACTAAGTCGTTTCTCGGAGGTCCGAACAAGACCTGTCCTCGAACTTATGGGAGCTAGGAATGGTTGGAAATTTCCCCAAGACGATTATTTTAATATTTTTAGACTATATCTTTGACGAGGGTAACCTTTGAACAGGTTTAGAATTTTGTTAAAGGTCTTATATTTTAATTACGGGCTTCGGACGTCTTCAGACCGTTTTTAGGGTGGTCGTAGCTTTTTAGGTTTAGGCACTGCCTAATAGGTTTTGTGCCTCCGGGTTTTGATAACCCGAGCCGTCCGAACTTGTATCGGACGGCAATCCCCGAGTGGGGCTAGCCTTTTGGGCTCGGATAAGGGTGGCCCTTGGGCTCGATAGTTCCCGGGTAGGAATATCCCTTACGCTCGATACTTTTAAGAAGCAAAAAGAATGTTTGTTAGCAAGGTAGAAATTTTCTTTCATTTCTGTACGTAACGTACAAGATTCTAAGCGCGTAAAATCTCGTATTATGGCTGAGGTGGTCTACGCGGACACGGTTCACTTGACTATTTGGCCCTTATAATAAATCATAACCACCAAGCCTAGACTGTTCAAGCACAAAGTTTCCTTCCTTGCTAAAAATATTGACCCGAGGGTGATAGCCCCCAGTATTCAAGGTCGATCTTTGAGAGGGCTCGGATACTATTGATGCGACCATTGACTCTAATTTAAAACCGATCTTTGACTTTGAGTTAGCACGATTTACTGTTTCCTCGTTAAACACCTTACCGAAAAACCCATTTGGGACAAAACCCGTTCAAGGGAAAAAGAGTGCAACGCGTGCTTTCAGACCTAACAACTACATTCTTCTTTGGTTGTTGCCTGCAAGCGTTAGTTTAATTCGTAATAATAAAAAAAGTGAATGAGGTCGTACCTTAGAAGTAGCATCGTTTAAAGTGGGTCACGTTCCAGTTGTTAGGTAGTTGCGCACCATTTCCTGCTTCGAGTTTGTATGAACCTTTACCGTTAATCCCGATAACTCGATATGGTCCTTCCCAATTCAGTCCCAACTTATCTTCGTTCGGGTTCCGGGTGTTTAGTGTTACTTTTCTTAACACTAAGTCCCCGACACTGAAGTGTCGGAGGTTGGCTCTTCGGTTGTAATATCTTTCTATCCGCTATTTATGGGCGGCCAACCGTACTTGGGCAGCTTCGCGCCTCTCATCCAATAGTTCCAGACTCGTGCTCATGGCCTCACCATTTGATTCTTCGGTTGCATATCGGAACTTGAGGCTCGGTTCCTCTACCTCAACCGGTATTAGTGCTTCGGCACCGTAGACCAATGAAAATAGAGTGGCCCCGGTACTAGATTTTGAGGTCGTACGGTATGCCCATAAGACTTCGGGCAACATTTCCTTCCATTTTCCTTTGGCATCGGTCAACCTTTTGTTAAGGTTTTGAAGTATAGTCTTGTTCGTAGATTCCGCCTGTCCGTTCTCACTAGGGTGATAGGGTGTTTACAAGATCTTTTTGATCTTATGGTCCTCAAAACATTTGCTTACCTTACTGCCGATGAACTGCTTCTCGTTATCACATACTATCTCGGCCGGTATACCGAACCGACATATTATGTGGTCCCAAATGAAGTCGATGACTTCTTTTTCCCGAACCTTCTCGAACGCTTGAGCTTCGACCCACTTAGAGAAATAGTCAATTATAAATAGTATAAATTGAGCCTTATGGGGTGCCCATGGTAGGGGACCTACAATGTCCATTTCTCATTTCATGAACGGCCAAGGAGAAAGGACCGAATGTAGTAGCTCCCCGGGTTGATGGATCATTGGTGCATGCCTCTGACAGCCGTCGCATCTCCGTACAAAGGCCTTCGCATATTTCTCCATGTCAATCCAGTAATATTCGGCTTTGATTATCTTATGAACCAAAGATTCTTCTTCCGAATGGTTTCCGCAGGTGCCTTCGTGAACTTCTCTCAAACAATATTCGACCTCTCCATTCCCCAATCATATGGCGAGTGGACCATCGAACGTTCTTCTGAATAGGGTACCTTCGGATAGGCTAAACCTGGCCGCCTTCGTGCATAGAGCTCTCGATTCTTTAGGATCTGAGGGCAACTTCCCCGTCTTCAAGTAATATATATACTTGTTTCTCCAGTCCCAAGTTAAGCTTGTTGAGTTTACTTCGTCATGGCCTTCCTCCACTACTGATTTCATGAGTTGTACGACTGTTCTTGAGCCGAATTCATCATCATCGGCCGATGACCCCAAGTTAGCCAGAGCATCGGCTTCACTATTTTGATCCCGGGGCATGTATTGTATGGTCCATTCCTTGAATCGATGCAGTGTTACCTGTAATTTATCCAAGTATCTTCGCATCCGTTCCTCTTTCACTTCGAATGTCCCATTGACTTAATTTACCACAAGGAGGGAATCACACTTAGCTTCGACCGCTTCGGACCCTAGGCTTTTAGCCAATTCGACACCTGTAATCATAGTCTCTTACTCGGCCTCATTGTAGTCAATTTCACAGTTCTAATAGATTGCCTAACTACATTACCTGTAGGCGGCTTCAACACGATTCCGAGTCCGAACACCTTTGCATTCGAGGAAGCGTCCATAAAGAGGTCCAGATTCCCGAGGAAGTCTCCTAGGTTAACAACAATTCCTTTTCGACTTCGAGTATTAAGGTCGGCGTGAAGTCGGCCACGAAGTCTGCCAAAATTTGAGATTTGATGGCGGTTCGGGGTCGATATTCGATATCGTACCCTTTAATTTATACGGCCCATTTGGCTACTCGTCCCGAGAGCTCGGGTTTGTGCATTATGTTCCTCAATGGGTAAGAAGTTACGACACATACGGGATGGCATTGAAAACATGGCTTTAACTTTCTAGAGGCTCTTAGCAAAGCGAGCGCCAATTTCTCTAGGTGAGGGTACCTTGTTTTGGCCTCGCCTAGAGTCCTGCTAACATAATAGATAGGAAATTCCATACCTTCCTCTTTCCGGACTAAGACTCCACTTACCGCTATCTCGGATACCACTAAGTACAAGTACAACTGCTCGTCTGCCTTCGGAGTATGAAGAAAAGGTAGACTCGAAAGGTACATTTGAGTTCTTCCAAATCTTGCTGGCACTCCGAGGTCCATAAAAAGTTATTCTTCTTCTTCAATAACGAGAAGAACCGATGGCTCTTATCGAAGGACCTTGATATGAACTGACCCAGGGCGGCTATGCGTCGGGTTAACCTCTGAACGAACGTGACATTATCCACCACGGTGATGTCTTCTAAAGCTTTGATTTTGTCGGGATTGATCTCGATCTCCCGGTTGGACACCATGAATCCAAGGAACTTCCCGGACCCGACCTCGAATGCACATTTCTCCGGGTTCAGCTTTATATTGTATTTCTTCAGTATGTTGAAGGTTTCCTGCAAATGTTCCAAATGGTCCTCTTCTCGCATGGACTTAACTAACATGTCATCAATGTAAACCTCCATTGATTTTCCTATTTGTTCTTAGAACATCCGGTTTACTAGGCGTTGATAAGTGGCGCCGGCATTGTTTTAGTCCGAATGACATTACGTTATAACAATAGGTGCCGAATTTAGTGATGAAGGAAGTTTTTTCTTGATGGCCCGAGTCCATCCGGATTTGGTTGTACCTGAATAGGTGTCGAGAAAGCTGAGTATCTCGTTCCCGGCCGTCGCATCGATCATTTGATCGAATTTAGGCAAAGGAAAAGGGTCCTTGGGGCACGCCTTGTTAAATTCTTTATAATCTACGCACATTCTTAATTTATTTCCCTTTTTAGGCACTACCACTACATTAGTTAACCAATCCGGGTACTTAACTTTCCGAATGGAACCCATTTTAAGGAGTTTGGATACCTCATCTTTGATGAATGCATGCTTGACTTCGGACTGAGGCCTCCTCTTCTGTTTAACCGGGTGGAACTTCGAATCTAAGCTCAGCTTATAAGTGGTTATTTCTGGCGGGATCCCTGTCATATCAAGATGGGACCAAGCGAAACAATCTATGTTAGCTATAAGGAATTCAATGAGTTTTTTCCTGAGCTCGAAATTTAACCCCGTCCTAAGGTATACCCTCTGATTGGGCAAGTGTTCGATCAATATGACTTGCTCCAGCTCCTCGACCATTGACTTGGTGGCATCAGAATCGTCAGGGGCGATGAACAACTTGGGAACTCTGTAATCATCATCCTCGCCTGATTTTTGCTTCTACAGTTTGGTCGGGGCTGGTGTCGGCGATTGATATTTAGCTTATTCCTTCCTAACCGACTCTGAGTTCTATGATGTCAAGAGTGCGAGCATCGGGATCACCTCATCAACCGTGAACATTATTTTTGCGGCCGGTTGTTCTCTGTAAACCATTTTGATCTGTCCCGGTGTGGGGAACTTCAATGCCTGGTGTAGTGGTGAGGGTATTGCCCTCATGTTATGAATCCATGGCCTTCCGAATAGAGCGTTGTACCTCATATCGCCCTCGATGACGTAGAACTTTGTTTCCTGAATGATTTCGGCGATGTTCACTAGCAGGGTTATCTCCCATTTAGTAGTTTCACATGCCATGTTGAATCCGTTTAAGACCTGGACTGCATGTACTATTTGGTCTTGTAGACCCAGCTGCTCTACGACCCTCGATATGATGATATTGGCCGAGCTACCTGGATCAATCAACACATGCTTAACTCGAGATTTATTCATCAGTACAGAAATTACCAGGGCATCGTTATGCGGTTGCACGATGCCTTCAGCATCTTCATCGTTGAAAGAGATGGTCCCCTCTGGTATGTAATCTCGGGTTCGCTTTTCCCTTATAATGGACACCTTAGTGCGCTTCAGCATTGGCCCCTAGGGACGTCGACTCCACCGATGATCATGTTGATGACGTGTTAAGGTTCCTCTTTCTCGATCTTCTTCTTGGAGTCCCTATTCCTGAAGTGAATTTTGGCTCGATCACTTAGAAACTCCCGGAGTTGTCCATTATTGAACAACCGGGCCACTTCTTCTCTTAGCTGTCGGCATTCTTCGGTCCTGTGGCCGTGAGTGCCATGATACTTACACATCAGGTTGGGGTCTCTTTGGGCAGGATCAGACTGCAATGGTCGAGGCCACTTGGTATCTTTCATGCATCCGATGGTTGATACAATTCTGGCAGCATCAACGCTGAAGTTGTATTCAGATAACCTCGGTGGCTCCCTACCCCCGATTGGCCCGTCGAAACCATTTTTGCTCACGAGTCATTATGACCTCGATCGCTTCATTTTTCATTCCTCACCAGGTTACGTCCGGATCCATTACCCCTTCGATCTCCGCTATACGTTTGATACCGATCTTTGTTTGCTCTTGGTTCATGATAGATGACTCTTTTAGACCTGTCATTAGTTCTGATGGGATACATGGACCCAGAGGGGGGCCCGAGCTGATCATCCCCGACTCTGATTTTTGATCGGTACAATTTATGGACGCCAGCCCAAGTTACTGCCGGGTACTCTATCAAATTCTGTTTCAGCTGTAGTGAAGCCAAAAAGCTTTGGGGGTTGAGTGCTTGAGTGAATGCTTGAACGGACCAATCGTCCGCAACTGGGGGCATATCCATCCTTTCCATTTGAAACCTCGACACGAATTCCCTGAGCATTTCATTATCTCTTTGTTTCACTTTAAAGAGGTCCGATTTTTTGGTCTCAACTTTGATGGCCCAGCATGAGCTTTTACGAAGGCATCTACAACCATAGCAAATGAATCAATAGAATTAGGAGGTAAGTTGTGATACCATATCATTTCCCCTTTAGACAGGGTTTCTCCAAACGTTTTCAGTAGAACTGACTCGATCTCGTCATCTACCAAGTCATTTCCCATGATGGCACACGTGTAGGAGGTCACGTGTTCATTGGAATCTGTGGTCCCGTTATACTTTGGAATTTTGGGCATACGGAACTTCTTCGGGATCGGTTTCGTAGCCTCGCTCGGGGGGAAAGGTTTTTTGACAAATTTCTTGGAATCCAGGCCTTTCAATATCAGGGGTGCTCTTGGGATTTGATCAACCCTGGAGTTATAGGTCTTCACTTTTTTGTCGTTGGCTTAGATTTTCTTTCCCCCGATTCCACCCGTTTTGTCAATTCTTCAAGCATCTTTATTATCTCGAGGTTCGTCCCGCATTCAACTTCACCCGGCCTTTCTATGGCTGGTTCATTTTTGCGAGTGTTTTCTCGGGATGGTTCGGGCTCAACTCTATTGGGGGCGCGACTTTGGTTCTGCAATTGGGCATTGCTGCATGTTGAGCCTGTGACATTTCGAAGATCACCTGCAAATTGATCCCATCACCTTCGCCGTCATGTGTACTTCGGGCTATCAATCGGGCTCCCCCGCGAATGCTATTTTTGGGGTCAGTAGGCAAGTTTGCATCGATAGCCACATGTGAGTTAGCATCGATAACCACATGTGATTTAGCATCGATCGGGTCCGCGGCTGGAATTTCGTTGGGGTTAATAGGAGGCGCCTCGTTGCTGGGCACTACATTGTTGTTCTCGCCATGGTGGCCAGACTCGGCATCAACGTTCAAATGAGGAGATTGAGAGTTGGACATTTTTAATTTGTCCCGAAATTAAAATCTCAAAGAACAAGTGTAAAATAGAATGCGTTATGGAAATTTGTGTCAAATTACCACTCTTATCCCTAGCCCCACGGTGGGCGCCAAACTGTTTACCCTAAAAATGGATAACAATTGAATCTATATGTGGTTTTAAGGATATGCGGATTAATTCAATACGAGTGATTAGTGACGTTAGATTAAACAGATGAAAGATGTAATAAATGACCAAACCAATGATAAGGGTGATTCCGGGCTCAGTTGATAGCTCGACGAAGAACCTGCCCTCGATTCCAAGCTTGTACTTATGAAAAACTTAAGAACAAAAGTAAGAACTTTGAACAATAAAAAGAATTGAAATAAATTGCCTTGGTATGCATGTTACAATGTATGTCATGAATAATAAGCTTCCCCCTTTATATAGTAGGGGAGTTTTACCCTAAGTACAATTCTAAAAAGGGTAAAAATATTCTGTTTCGCTAATCACTGATTTTCTGCCGATACGGGTCGAGATTCACGCTGTGATATCCAATTGGGCATGGACATCACGACCATTTGTTAGCCGTTTGCAGTTGTTTGGTAATGCTTTCCGAATTCTTGATCCTCAAATCAGACCCGGAGGACATGGTCTGGATACCCCCGAGGGCAGGTGTTTTGCCCGAGCCCCGATATGAGGGGCTCCTCGCTCTGACTCCGATTCATCACGGTCACACTCCTGCTCCGTTTGATTCGCCAGGAAATTGAGTCATTCAGTAGGCTCGGTTTTACCCGTATACTATACTTATTAACACTTATGAGATATGGACATTCTCACGACCCCAAATCACACCAAATCGTGAAGGCACCTAACCCAACTCGATAGGTAAGCCAGATAGTATAAGTCTCTACAATAATGAAAAATCATCAATATTATTAATAAAACTACAAAAGAGTTCAATACAACTATCTCGAGGACTGGTAGTACAAGTAATGAGCCACTATGATTCAGATTTACAAAGCTTGTAAAAGAAATAAATACATAATTTGTTTGAAGGTTACATTAATAAAAATGGGATCCTAATCTACCATGGACAAATGGTAGCTTGAATATGGGACGCAACTACAACTTCAATGCCTGCCTTCGTCATCTACAGCAGCTCAACTCCAAGAATCTACATACAAGGTGCAGATGTTTAGTATAAGTACAACCAACTCCATGTACTCAGTAACTATCTTGACTAACCTCATAGATGTAGTGACAATATTTTTAAGTCAAAAGATACTCACTTTCCAGAACTTGTGCAGCTCAATAATATGTATAATACATAGAAAAATATTCCAGAGAGACAGTCACGGAATAAAGAATATCAATAATAAAGGTGCACAATTGGGATAGGGTAATAAACAACTCTACCAATTAGGCATGTTCCACAAATACAACCTGCACCAAATAATACGTTCAAGAGAACTTTTAAAGAATCAAATATATCAATGCATGATCACAACTTTCTTATCACGTCAATCCGATATACTACCAACAAGTCAACCAAAGAAATGAGGTATCAACTCAATATATAAAAACCCACCTTTTGTCAACAAATCATCAAGTAGAAGTGCGGGCATGTGAAAGCATGTCAAATTCAACTAACTACCCATTAAAAATACAAGACAGAATTTTAAGAAAAGATGCATATGATCAGAATATCAAACACGTTGCAATACATAAACAACATCAAGAAATACTCCCCCAAATCATCACATAACATCATCAACAATGTCACCCTTATTTCGCCGCATGTGTACATAATAATAAAATTCCCTTCTTATTTCGCCACATGCACATATCACCACCCTTATTTCTCAACGTGGGCAACTCGAGAAAATACCACCCTTATTTCGCCCCACGTGCACAACACTAAACACAATTGTATGAAAAAGATCCCGTGCTGACACCCCAAATCAATCTGCTCAACATGTTCATATATGCCACAATATCATCATAATCGCACGGTAAAGACGTCGTGCCAAATCCACAATAATTCAAGATAACAAATTATCATCGAAAGGCATATCCTCATAACTCCTCAATAAAGTGCACAAGGACATGATAACAATAAAAATGCAGATGGGATTGAACATATAAAATAGGACTACGGATAAATCAATTATAGCAACCAAGTTCAAGTAGTCATACAAAGGATCACATATGTGTCACAGAGTGCACACGTCCGGGTCAAGGCACAATATAAGAACAAGTACGGATGTGTGTTCATAACATATGTGTATCTACTTTCGAGGCTAGTATAGCATAAATCTCAAGATTAGTTTATCATATTCAAACTAAGACACCGGTAGCCTTAGCATTAGCTCAAGCATGGTGGTTTATTACGCTCACGTAGTCAATGAATTAAATAATACATAGAATCAAGTAGAACATACAGCCAAACAAGGCATAGAGTAATCTAAAATCTACTCCGAGCATAGATACCCTTGGCACGTGTATATACACTCGTCACCTCATATATACATCACCCCTGCATGTAGAAAATAATACCAATTATTAAAAAAAAATCCCTCAACCAAAGCTAGGCAAGACACTTACCTCAAACAACACAAATAAATACCCTAAAAATGCCTTCCTGTGCTAATCAACCTCCAAATGACTCGCATCTAGCAGAAAACAACTCAATAACATCAAATAATTCTATAGGAATCAAGCCCAAAAGATAAAGGTCGAATCTTTAATCAAATACTCAAAGTCAACCCGTGCTTGCACCCCCGAAATCCAATAAAACTCACAATTCTCGAACACTCATTCGAATACGAGTCGGAATATATAAGTTTCATCCAAAATTGACTTCAAATCGGGATTCAAATCATCATTTTTCACTTTAGAAAAGTTTTGTCAAAACCCCCATAATGCATTTTCTTATATTTCAAGCCAAAACCCTCCTTTTTTCCTTTAAGATTTCTTGATTTAGAGCTAACATCAATGATAGATTCATGTTATAATCATAAATTCGAGTTAAGTTTACTTACTCCAATAAAGCAGATGAGAACTCCCTCAAAAATTGCCTCTTCCCGAGCTTCAAAACCTTGTGAGAAAAAGTAACTAAATTTCGAAATAAGTAAAAATTATAACCGTTGTGCCAGTCCGAATCAGATCCTAGATATTTCTGAAACTCATATTTGATAATCCTAGCATAATTCTTGCAATATTACATCCAAGATAGCCTTTTGAATCACCCAATTTGACCTTAAAATGAGGCAAATATGATGTTTTAAAGTTTTAAAGGAAGTCTGAAAATTTCAGGGACATAATCAGCATTTTCGGAATTGTTGCACCAGAAAATCAGCAATCGGAAAATCTTCGTTTTAGCACTCAAAACTCATTCGAAACCTCCTAAACACAAACCATATATGCATTTCAATCAAAAAATACGTTACGAACCTACTAACGCACTCAAAATACTGAAAAGAGGTCATATTAACTCGATATTGATCGGGGTCAAACTCCAAATCCTTAACTTAACTAGTCTCTCAACCAATGATTCAAAATACACCCGAGCCCCTCGGGAACCCATCCTATCATACCAAGAAGTACAAGTACATTATCCAAACTTATAAAAAGGCTCAAAATACCCACAGGAATATCACAACAAAGAATCGAGGCTCAAACCGAATAGAATTTCTCTTAACTTATTAAATCTTCATTTCTTCAAACGAATGTCTGAATCACATTTACACACTTCGGATTACTTACAAACTTTGCACACAAGTTAAATTCAACTATATAGATGCATCCAAATTCTAGGAATATCAACTGGAGTTCAATAACATCAAAGTCAACTCTTGGTCAAACTTATGAACTCTCAAGTTCTTCAAATTTCCAACTTATGACAAATAGTGTCGAATTCTTCTAAGAACCTCCAAAACCAAATTCGAATATACGTACATGTCCAAAATTATCATACGAACCTATCAGAATAATCAAAACCCAATTCCGAGTCCATTTATCCAAAGTCAAATTGTGATCAACTCTTCCAACTTAAAGCTTCCAAATCAACCTCGAATCACTCAAAAACCAAAACCAATTATACACGCAAGTCATAATATATCATATGAAGCTAGTCAAAGTCCCAAACCACCGAATAGAATACTAAAGCTCAAAATAACTTGTCGGGTCATTATATTCTTTCCCACTTAAATATATGTTCATCCTCGAACATGCTAAAAATCATACCAAAGTCATCAAATCACTATATGAGCCAACCATACACATAAACATGAGTAATCACATGCCACCACAATCTATCTAATTCCATTGGCACAACTCAGACTGAAGATAATTTCTTCAACCTTAGCCCATAAACCTTAGGACCAAATCTCAACATCCGGAATTCCTTATAAGATTCGATTCTTGCATATACACTTTGTACAAGTCTCAACAAGCGGCGTCAAGCCATAACTATATTCCCAGGATGCATCCACACGATGTACCAGATAACACATGTACTCATAGTAATAACTTCCAACTATAATAACTGCTCATTACAAAACCCGATACCAGTAATATACCTCATATCAAATAGCACCTTGTTCCAAACCTCCAAAAAATTTCAAATGATAAAAGAAAAGTGTAGACACACTAAACCACCCACCAATCAACAAGTCATGCAACTCTCTCACCCGACAAGGACCGTTTTCAAATTCTGAGCTAACTAATGACTTTATTATTCCAAACATACCTTATCCAAATTTGATTGCTCTAATTCTAGGTCCAATAACCTTATCCCACCCAGTACAAGATGCCCGACCAAAATGTGACACACAATGCCACCAAGAGCCACATATGATAAACTTCACTCCCAACAAGCAACAACTCGAATATAACCAAAGATGGAAGGAGAACCAAATAAGAGAACCACCCAACAAGTTCAACAATACCACCACAAAGCACAATGTTATGAACCCATCTCACAAGGGAGAAGCAAAGCACACAAAGTAAGTATGAAGAATCATGTCCTATCATAACTCTGTTACGGCACGTAGCCTAATCCAAACATACCGATTCACATGGAATACCCATCTAGCTATGATGCTCACAATCAACAACCACATGTGCATCAACACCAAATGCGCAAAGTGCATGACCATAACCATGAAGAAGAGGATAGCACAATATACCACAAACATGGACAAATAAGACTAAGGTGCAATAAGCAACTCAACACCCCAAGAGCCATCTCGCTCAAATATTGCCACAAGGCCTATATATAATCACATTGTGCGTGTAAATTGTCAAGTAGTCTCATAACCCATCGTAGCATAAGAGAGTAATATATGGAACATATAAAAACATGAATGAGATCAACATTAGCCAATGACTCAACCCCAGCAATAGTTGTGCTGAGTAAACAATCGGATCTGATGCAGAAGACACACTCCCGCTAGGCCTACTAACAGACTCCCCCCCCCCCCC
>AWOL01S0007983.1:23762-36533 GCA_000715115.1 Nicotiana otophora | reverse complement strand
CCCCAAATCAATTTTGATCATCCCAGAATTGATAAACTACCTTCAAAAGGTCTATATTAATATATCCATAACATATACATTTAGTTATCTAACCCTAAACATACCTCCATGGTCTGCAATAAAGGAATAGTCTGCCTCTGATAACCCCCAATCTCTAAACCTCCAGAATACCGGAATTCCCATATATGATCTCGACTCTCCCACTCAAAGGACTGACACATCACACATACGCAATCACCTTATAAGAAATACTTCTATAAGCCTTGCATGCCATTTAGCAAAACTTGATCATCAACAGTCAACAAGCAAGCGATCTCTGTAATACTAATCAAGCATCCGCAAGTAAGAACACAATGCGTCTTCTATAACACACACTCTTCTCAGGCGACAAAAGATAGTGCTAGAACTGTCTAAACGTCTAAAATCTCTCATACTATCTAAAAGTCATGACCTTCTTTTGATATTGAACCGCAACTATAATGACCCGACCGATCGTTTTGAGCATTAGTATTTTGGTCGGTGGGTTAAAGTCTCGAGTAGCTTTATTTAATGTATTAGGACTTGTGTGTATAGTTGGATTCGATGTTCGAAAGATTCATGATTTATTTGGAAGAGAATTTTAATATTTGGAAGCTTTAAGTTGAAGAGTTGACCCAGGTTTGACTTTTGTGTGAATGGTCTCGGCTTCATGTTTAAAGATTTCAATAGGTTTGTAAGATGATTTTGGACTTAGGTGTATGCTCGAATTTTGATTTGGAAATTCCTAGGTTGATTTGGCTCTTTTTTGCGAAAGTTAGCAATTTGAAGATTTAGAAATTGTCTAAGTTTGACCGAGAGTTGAATTTTCAGGTATCGGTTCAGAATTTGGTTTTGGACTTAGAATAGGTCCATTTTATTATTTAGAACTTGTGTGCAAAGTTTGGTGTTATTCCGAGTGGGTTTGGTAGAAATCAGACGATTGGTTGTAATTTTGGAAGTTCTTGAGTTTCATTATGATTTTGATGTGTTTTGGTGTTTTATTTGTGGGTTTATATGTTATTTTGATGATCTGAGAGCCCGACCAAGTTCCTATGAGGTTTATGTACTTTTGGTATGATTGGACGGGATCCTGAGGGGCTCGGGAGAGTTTCAGATTTATTTTTGCTAAGATTGAGTATGCTGGTTCTGGTTTCCTCACATTTGCGATGAGGAGGTCGCAAACGTGACCATCGCATTTGCGAAGGTATGGTCGCAATTGTGACTATAGGCTGTGGGGAAGGGACCTTGCATTTACGAGGATTAGGTCGCACTGACTGTTTGGATGTTCGCTTTTGCGTGTTTGTGCGTCACTTTTGGTACTGGTCGCCTGGGGAGGAGATTCACATTTTAGAAGCATTTTATCGCAAATGCAATATCTACTGTGTTTGTCAAGGGTCACTTTTGTGAGCCATTGTTTGCTTTTTCAAAGGTCACATTTGCAAACCCCTGGTCGCAAATGCAACATTTACAGCTTGACATATAGCTTGGATTTCGGGACTTAGGCTTATTTTGTCACATTTTGAGCCCTAGACTCCGTGGGAGGTGAGTTTTGGAGGATTTTCACACATAATTAATGGATAAGTGATTTTGACACAATTTCAATATTATAACTTGATTACTTATGGATTTTAACATCAAAATCATGAAATTTGAAGACACCTTTTGGGAATCTTTTCCTATGTTTTTGAAAAATGAAATTTTGATATTTGAGAGTCGATTTGGACTCGTTTTTTAAAAAAAATTATTTATTTGGACTCTTGGGGTTATGGGTAATCGGATCTACCCTTTGACTCGACTTTTGATCGAACGGTCCGAAGTTGACTTTTGTTGACTTTTGGGAATTGGATAAAACTTGTAACTTTATTATTTGTAATTGATTCATTTTGCATTGGTTGATGTTATCGAGTCATTTTTGGCTAGATTTTGGTCGTGCAGAGGTGATTCCTAAGGGAAAGGCTGTTGTTGAGTATTGATTTGGCTTGTTTGAGGTAAGTGTCTTGCCTAACTTTAGTTGAGGGAATATTTCCTACTACTTGATGTTGTTTTCTACATGCGGGGTGATATATATATAAGGCGACGAGCATATATATGTGTGTCATTGGTATTCATTCTAGGGGTAGATTCTAGCTTATACTATACCTTATTTGGTAGTGTGTTTTACTTGATCCAATGTGTTATTAAATTAACCGACTTCGTGAGTACTATAAACTATGCTAGAGAAATGTTGAGGCTGTTGGCACTTTATGTTGAACATGATAAACAAACCTTGAGACATATGCTATATTTGCCTTGGGGATAGACACACGTAGGCTATAAATACACACCCAGATTTGATTTTGTAATGTGCCTTGAATAGGACGTGTACACTCTATGATGAATATATGATCCTTTGAACGACTACTTGGACTTGGTTGCTATACTTGATTTAACCATGATTTTGCTTTATCCGCACTTTTGTTGTTATCATGTCCTTGTGTACTTTTTGATGAGTTATGGGAATGTGCCTCTTGATGATAATTTGTTCTTTTGCATCGTTGTGTAATTGTGGGACATGTGGACATGTTGTGAGGATTTATTTTAGACGTGCATGTGGCGACATAAGGGAGGCATTTCATTTGTGAAGTTCATGCGGCGAGATAAGGGTGGCTAGATGCGAGTCCGGTGGCACAAGGGTGGTGTTTATAGATGCGCACGCAGTGAGATAAGGGTGGCTTATGCGTATGAAACAATATTGATCTTACACGACAAAATAAAGGTGGCATTGTGGAAATGTTATGTGATAGCCCGGGGGTCAATGTGTATTGATTATGTGTGTGGTGGTAAAAGAGGGGCATTCTTGTTGTGCTTATAACTTCTTTATTTATGTCATGCATTTTTACATGGCTTGCTATGTTATTTCTAACATGCTAATCTATGCCTCTGTCGTTACTTGATGATTGGTTGCCAAGATGGATTTACCTACGTGGAGTTGTTACCTTATAATTTGTTGAGTTGTTGGAAACGCGATGGATTGTTGTAAAAAGAAAGATGTTTTCATGCATTGAAATATTTGATCGTTGAAAAGTTCTCTTGAACGTGTTATTTGGTATTTGATGCAGAATCGGATTTATATTGTGGCACAAGGTTTTTGTCGTGCTGGTGTGACTTATATTGTGGCACGAGGTCATTGTCGTGCGGGTGTGACTTTATATTGCGGCACGAGGTCTTTTCCATGCAGATAATGGATAATGAGGACACGAGGTGCCATATGTGTGTTTCCCTTGGATGTCTTATTGTTGAACTTGAGCCTTTACTTGTTTTGAATTGTCATCACTTGTTCTAAAGAGGTTTTAATTGTTATATTTCTGTTATACATCTTGTTTCCAGATTTATATATATATATTGCACATGTTATTTGACTAGTGAGTATCTTTTGACTTAAATCCCTCGTCACTACTTCTCCGAGGTTAGTCAAGATACTTACTGAGTATATATGGTCGGTTGTACTCATACAACACTTCTGCACCTTGCGTACATATTCTGGAGCGGAGTAGTTGTAAAGAGGAAGCTTTGAATTGGAAGCGTAACCACGTGCTGAATTCATGCTACTTGTTGTTCCTGGTAGCTTAGGACTTTATTTATATTTATGAAATTTTCAAACAGATATTGTATTTAAATCATTTCACCACCTTTGTAAATCAACATCTTAGTGGTTCTTGACTTGTATTACCAGTCATCGGGGTAGTTATATATTGAATTATGTTACAAGTTTACTAATATATTGATAATGTTTCTGTTTAGTAGTAATTTATACCGTTTGGCATACCTAGCGGGCGGGTTAGGTTCCATCACGACATTGGTGGGATTTTTGGGTCGTGACAACAATAATCAACGCTAACTTGTGAAAATACAAAAATCTCATAATCAACTCTAAATCACAAGTTGGATAAACATTCCATCAACCAAAAACCTTCTACTTAACCTAATCCAGGAGAACATCATATCACACAGCAGACCTTCTATACTTGTAGAAGACATCCACTCCGAACTATGGTCATAACCATTAAGAACTCTTCGAAACTCGTTAGCACATAACCAAGTCATTAGAACTGAGTCTATCCAATCATCTAAGCCACGCAGATTGCCAAACCCAAAAGTAACTCAAATCGAAATGCTCGCTCTAACAAGAATTTTTGGGGATTCGAAACCGTTTGTTGCATCTCTCTAATACTACCATGTAGAGTCAATAGTTTTATAGAACTATCGCAAGTCTCACCACCATCAAATTCATATCTCAACTCCTAGCCATACACAAATCCGAAAATCTTTAAATACCACATATGAATCTTGAACTCATCAGAACCTTCTCGGTAGTCATCCACTCCACTCCAATCTTCGATGCACATCCAATATACACCGTACAACTTGTGCTCCACCAGCACATAACTATCCAAAATAATGCAACCCAACAATTCCTTTTCCTTGCACACTACATCCACAATGAATATCAAACTTGAATCATTCCAAGATTTCCATATACCCAATAAGTATCGTACATCATGCATCCAACTAATCCCTTGCTCAAATTATCCTCGAAGTCAGCCTTTTCAAGTTATAGCAAATCCACAAGCGCCCCTTAGTCCAGAAACTGATATAACACATGACCATGCAATTCGATCGTCGATAGAAGGCTCCCCCACTTGTCTCGAAGCCATAGAACACATCATCTGTAACCCACAATACCCTTATTTCATAGCTGCCCAGATCCCGCATTGTTAATCAGCTGAATACTTCATAGCCGCCTGGAACCCGCATTGACCGTGGAAGAAACCTTAACATTGAATATATATGTATACATCCGTTGCCAGCAGAGTCATAACTATATTTACATACATACGGGACACTAGTCTGCAAGCCTCTAAGAGTACCTTAATATACAACTTAGTCGGGATAGGGCCCCACTATACCCAAAATGATAGAGACACATACTCTGGTACATATTGACTTTTGTACATCTACTCCGAAGAAGTGGAGTTCTACAACCAACCGCTGAAATGAACACCCTACTGGGAGGGACGTTACCAGGTCTATCTATACCTTTGTGCATGGACACAACGCCTAAAAGAAAAGGGCCTCAATACGAAAGATGTACTGAGTATGTAAAACTAATAATGTATGTAAACCAATAACATACCATAAGAGATATAAATACATAATTTCAACTTGAACACGGAAGACAAGCCACTGGGGCATGTACTGCAATAACTATGAATCAAGAATGTATGCAAGTTTTGTAAAGGTTAAGCCACTCATTGGGGCTATTCATTAAATGTAATGTAATAATATTCAGCCATTCTTTGGGGAATATCACCTCATATCGTACCCGGCCTCAAAGAGGTCTCGGTCGTACCTAGCCTTAGGAGAACTTAACTGTACCCCGTCTCAACACAACTTGGCATACCTGGTCTTAAGAGCACTCGGTAATATCTCTTAATACATAATTTTGTACCCGGTCTCGTGGAGGACTATTTCATACCCGGCCACACAAGGGCACGGTAATTACTTCACATCATGTCTCATATTACCTAACTGATCAGTGGTTGCACAATAGGTGACATACCCGGGCGACTATAATGCGGCTCGATAAAGTAAAATAGATACATATATATAAGTACAATGCAAGATCCTTTTCAAGAGGTGTTAGGATTAGACTCGGAAGGAATTACACTTTACAACCTCACGATACCATCCGAGAACATTTCAAGCTTGAAAGAAGATGCCACTTGTAAAGAACGAATAAGGACATGGACATCATAATGCAGAAAGGATTAGAATAGTTCAAGCTTACAACATAAAGATCATATAGAAAGAAATGTTTACATCAAGTAATTCCAATGAAAGAAGATTTCCTTACTGTTACACCACATATTTTTGTACTTAGAAGTACGCCGTAAGTCAATTGATGTAAGCTCAAAAATGAGATCGTCTTTGAAAGTACATAAAGTAAGTTAATCATGTTACCTTGGAGGCTAAAATTCTTTAATATCATGGATAACAAGTACCAAGAGGGTTGGAAGGCTTAAAGCTAAACAAATTGAAAAAAATAAGTTTCGTCGAAAGTCGACAAGTTGGGAATATTATAACATGTAATTTTGAGGTGAGACTAGGGTGCTTAACATGATAAGGAGGTTATTTTATGAGTTATTTTAGTTGTATGATGTCGTGTGTTATGTTTTGAATTCAAGCGAGTTGTGAAACAAAAGTTGGCAAAACTCATCACAAGTTACATTCATAAATGTGCTGAAAATTAGGTCAAATGTAGTTGAGTCTTTCTCCCAATATACTTGGCGGGATGATCCACCTATCAAATTAAAGATATACGAGTTTGTTTTCTAACACACTAAACTGTTTGTCGATACGACATCAAACTAGAGAGATATTCACATTTTTACGAGATTGTACAAGCAGCTCCCAATGGGACCCACTTAAGCGGTGGACAACCTTGGAACATTTTTAAGGGGGTTGGACGGCTCATTTTTGGTTAGTTTCGACCAAGGAAAGTTTCCAAACTCTCTCAACACTTCTCTAATAGTTCTCCAAGGTTCCAAGTCGAATCCAAGGTGGTTTTACCTAAACCTAACCTCAAACGTTATCCTAAGTGAAGAAGAGAGTCTCTATGGTGTTGTGATGTCATTAAGTGTGCTTGTAAGCTAAGGGAAGCTTTGGTTCGAGTTTGTTCTTATTATTAAGGTATGTATAACACCCTATTGCTTGTGCTTAAGCTTATCTATATGTTGGTTAAGTTATTTGGATGAAGAATTACAAGATAGCATTTGAAAGGGCATAAGAAGTTGTTGTCTCTTATTGGACTATTTTGGAGTTGTATATATGACTTCATATGGCTGGAAATCGTGGGGAATAGCTTGGTTATAATGTTGTTATTGTTTTTATGCTTGTCATTATGTTGTGTATGTTGATTATGTTGTAATTAGGAGAAGAAGCGACCACACAATACCTAAAAGTTGTTCATGTCGTTGTTATATCTTGTCGATGTTACTTTTATGATGGATATAAGGTTGGAATGTCATGTAAGTATATATGTTTATATGCTGGACCTGTTGATGGTGTTGTAAGTATAGGGGAGAAGGGAAAAATAGTTAGGGGTTTGTTCCAATCCAAGCTTGCCGCTCGTCGTGTTAAATAGTAGTTTTGTCATTGACATTTTTGCACTTATTGTTGTGTAGATTGATTGATGTTGTTGGGCTGTTGGATATGTTGTGGTGCTGAAGGTTGTATGTGTTCTTGTTGTTTTTATGGACTTGGAGAAAGCAAGGAAAACAGGGGAAATGTCGTCCATTTTAATATAAAATAAGCTTGTCATTTGTTGTACGATAGTTGCATAATTCGTAGCTTAATTATAGTATTATTATTATTGTTGTAGATTAAAGTGCAACAAGATGAGTTCAATGTGGTCATTGGACAGACTGTGATATGGTAGGTTAAGACTATCCCTTCTTTTCTTTTGGCATGATCCATATGATACAAATGAAACGAGCAAACGCACAACTTTCACAAATGACTCTATTCTTAGAAGTACTAGGGGTGCCTATGTTCTTGATTCCCCATGTATATTGTTATTATATTGCCTGTTCATGGGTCTCAGAAAATACGTAAGTTGATAAAGTTTATTTCGTGATATTAACCGAAGGCATATTGATCTTATGACATTCCGAGAGATCTTATTGACTTACTTCATTATGCATTGCATTCATTTATACATGTACATTGACCCATGACTAGATGGCATTATATACGCGTATATTATATGTATATGGGGTATGAGGAAAGGTTACGACGTTATATACGCACCACCAACTGATCAGTTGGCATACATTGATGATTTCGCCAACTGAGGCCGAGATGATATGATGGGATGCCCTCAGATGCTGGATGATGTTATTTACGTATATACCTATGAGTGATATGACATATATATGCATATACATGACACTATAAATGTTTCATTATTCACTGAGCTATTCAGACTTACAAGTTGAGTCCTTTACTCTAGGTTTCTTTCATGTCTTTTATATATTGTTTTTCATGTCTTACATACTCAGTACTTTATTCGTATTGACGTCCCTTTTGCCTAGGGACGCTGCATTTCATGCCCACAGGTCCCGATAGACAGGTTGATGGTCCTCCTAGTAGGCTATCAGCTCAGCGGAAGGTGTTGGTGCACTCCACTTGTTCCGGAGTTGCCTATTTGGTCAGTATGCTTTGGACATGTATTATTGGTATGGCGAGGCCCTGTCCCAACCTTTATGACGTTTATGTACTCTTAGAGGCTTTTATAAAGATGTCATGTATATGGATAATTTTATGGCCTTGTCGGCTTATGTTTTGAGTGTACAAATGATCATTTCGGCCTTATAGGCCCGTATATCACATGTATAAGTTTGTATATCATACTGGGTCATCCTATGTCGAGTATTCCCTAATGTTTTATTTTGGTTATCTCATAACGGACTTTTTGGCTCATTTACCCTTGATAGTATGATAAGAAAGATACGTTATGTTGGTACTCGGTTGAGTAAGGCACCGGGTGCCCGTCGCAGTCCATCAGTTTGGGTCGTGAGACTTACATACCTTGTTGAAGAACTAGTTGCCCTTCCTAAATTCTCACACTTCTAAGGCGACTATCTCCGCCTCTAGTAAATCTCAAGAATCAGTGTAACAAGAAAAGAAAGAATACAGTGATGATCATAAGATTCTTTACGCTAAGTCCTACTAGTTTCCCCTTTGATTTGACCTTGAAATGCTTAGAAATTCTTAAAGGGGTTGAAGAGCATTTTGGGTGAGCTAAAGCTGGCGATATCGTCTAGAATGGAAAGGAAGAAAGCTATACTGCCTTTTTATACCATGTCTAGAAATTCCACCACCCTAAGCACCAAAAGGGTCGCCCCGCACCGGCCACTGCGCCCAGTCGGGCAGCTGGCGCAATTTGATCAAATGTAATCACCTATGTGTCCTCATAACGTGTCGCCGGCCGATCGATTGTGACAAAACCTCATTAATATTCAACTTCATATGTAGGAGAAAGTGTAGGGTGTAACATCTGCGAAATGCATACTCATCCTTGTGACAGTCAAGCCGACTTCCTCAAGTGCTCCTAAATGATAGTATATGCATTCCACTGAATAGAAGCCTCATACAAAACACACAACCTCAAATCTTATCGCATGAGATAATCCACTAGCTAGCCTCAAATCCACATTTTCCCATGTCGCTACCATGGTCACAACAACTAGGCAACTAATTAGTTCTTCTGATTCTACACTCGTTAACAAGATATAAGAATCAACTTCATTCCTCAAATCAACAACCGAAAGATCCACGAACACACCCACTTCTCAAAACTATATAACACATCGAAACGGTGATCAAATATCCATAGATCTCCGCATCCCATCCGCGACACAACAAGCCATCAGTGCACCAATGATATCGAGTGCTCAACATCACATACGAGTGAATGGAATGAAATCAAAGGTATAAACTTCAAGCTGAAACAAAGTCGCACGATAAGGAATGGGAAGTTTCTTAGATTCCCTGTAGCCTCTCAAAGATAAGTATGGACGTCATCATACGAATCTGCAAGACTCTGCTAGATACTTGCTCATGACTCGTAGAACCTATGAACCTAGGGCTCTGATACCAACTTGTCATGACCAAAATATTTTACCAAATCGTGATAGCACCTAACCCAACCCGCTAGGTAAATCCGGTAATATAAATCACTACTATAATGAGAAATCATCAATATTATTAAAAAAAACTACGAAAGAGTTCAATAGAACTATCATGAGGACTAGTAGTACAAGTCATGAGCCACTATGATTAAGATTTACAAAGCTGGTAAAAGAAATAAATACAAAATATGTTTGAAGGTTACATAAATAAAAATAAAGTCTTAATCTACCATGGATAGATGGTAGCTTGAATCTGGGATGCAACTACAACTGCAATGCCTACCTTCATCATCTACAGCAACTCAGCTCCAAGAATCTGCACGCAAGGTGAAAAAGTGTAGTATGAGTACAACCAACCCTATGTACTCAATAAGTATCTTGACTAACCTCAGAGA
The DNA here is from genome assembly GCA_000715115.1 of Nicotiana otophora. NCBI lineage: Eukaryota > Viridiplantae > Streptophyta > Magnoliopsida > Solanales > Solanaceae > Nicotiana > Nicotiana otophora. The sequence continues at coordinate 26,389 of AWOL01S0007983.1, read as the reverse complement.
TGTAGTGACGGGGTTTTTAAGTCAAAAGTTACTCACTTTGAAGAACCTGTGCAGCTCAATAACATATATAATACATAAAAAACAATATTCCAGAGAGACAATTATGGAATAAAGATTATCAACAGTAAAGGTGCACAACTGGGATAGGGTAATAAACAACTCTACCAATTAGACATGCTCCACAGATAGAACCTGCACCAACCCCGCTCACAAAAAGGTATGCACTATATAATAGGTATTCTCAATACTCACACATGACTGTAAACCTGTGCCCAACATAGTCCGCTTCCGTATCAATTGCCAAATAATATGTTCAAGAGAACTTTTCAAGAATCAAATATATCAATGCATGATGAAAACTTTCTTATCACGTCAATCTAATATGCTACCAACAAGTCAACAAGAAAACATGAGATATCAACTCAATATAGAAAAACCCATCTTTGTCAACAAATCATCAAGTAAAAGTTGGGGCATGTGATAGCATGTCAAATTCAACTAACAAGCCATTAAAAATACAAGATGGAGTTTTAAGAAAATATGCATATGATCAGAATGTCAACCCCGTTGAAACACATAAACAACATCAAGGATGACTCCCCCAAATTATCACATAACATCATCAACAATGCCACCCTTATTTTGTCGCATGTGCACATAACAATAAAATTCCCTCCTTATTTCGTCACATGCGCGTATCACCACCCTTATTTCGCCACATGGGCAACCCGAGAAAATGCCACCCTTATTTCTCCCCACTCGCATAATAATAGACATAATCACACGCAAAAACCTCGTGCTGACACCCCCAATCAATCCGCTCAACATGTCCATATGTGCTATAATATCATCAAAATCGGACGGCAAAGACCTCGTGCCACAATCACAATAATGCAAGATAACAAATTATCATCGAGAGACATATCCTCATAACACATCAATAAAGTGCACAAGGACATGATAACAATAAAAATGCAGATGGGGTTCAATATATAAAACATGACTATGACTAAATAAATTATAGTAACGAGGTTCAAGTATTAATACAAATGATCACATATGTGTCACAGAGTGTACACGTCCCAATCAAGGCACAACACAAGAACAAGTACAGATGCGTGTTCATAACATATGTGTATCTACCTCCGAGGCTAGTGTAGCATAAATCTCAAGATTAGTTCATCATGATAAAACTAAGGCACTAATAACTTTAACATTAGCTCTGGCATGGTTTATTACGCTCATGTAGTCAATGAATTGAATAATACATATAATCAAGTAAAAACACAACCAAACAAGGCATAGAGTAATCTACAATCTACCCCGAGCATAGATACATGACACATATATATACGCTCGTCACCTCATATATACATACCCCCACATATAGCAAATAATACCAATTATTAGAAAATATTTTCGCAACCAATGCTAGGCAAGATACTTACCTCAAAAAAGCTAAATCAATACTTTAGAAATGCCTTCCTATATGAATCAAACTTCAAACAACTCGAATCTAGCCAAATATAACTCAATAACATCAAATAATGACATAAGAATCAAACCCAACTGATAAAGATCGAATCTTTAATCAAATATTCAAAGTCAACCAAAACGTCAACCCGTGTTTGTGTCACGTCCCAAACTCGGGGAGCGTGACCGGCGCTCAACTGAGAGAACTCGGCCGAGCAAGCCTGTTATATTTCCTTCTACCCAAACTCATCCATGAATAAAGAGGAGATGTACTTAATTAATCAATCACAAAAGATTTTATTAACAACTTCCTTTTCATTCCCATTAGCAGCTTCATTCATAATTTCCAAAACATTACGAGTTTATAGAATTAATGAAAAACATGATTTCCATGTACCAACATTTCTAGTTCAATTCCCAACATCAACCATAACCCACAACCTGTCTACGGAGCCTCTAATACAATAGAAGAGTAATATGGAAATGCCGACAAAAAGGCCCCGGCTATACCTCAAAACACAGTACATGAGAAACAAAAGATATATGACCCCGAAATGAAGTGGGGCTCACCAAATCAGCTGAAAAGAGTATACTACTATCACTGATCAATGTCGCCTGTTGTAGAACCACCTGCATCCATTAAAGATGCAGCGCCCCCAGCAAAAGGGACGTTAGTACTGTCGAATAGCACTAGTATGTATAGCTAAAAATCCTCTTTCAAAATAGAATGCCCATATAAGAAAAGGCAACACAACAAAATAACAAGTCACAATCAACAATATCCAAACGTCCAGTTAAAACATAATATTTTTTAAAATACGAACTTCATATATAATTTTGGTTGGAAAATTATTAGTACCAATATACCACTGTCTTTGTTAGCACGGAGTCCGACATCGCCCAATCGGCTAGGTCATCTCCCCACGAACAATGTGGTTTGACATGTGATGCGAAAGAAAGTTGTTACCAAGAGTAGTACCACCATATGCGCAATATGGCGTCTGATCTCTACCCGATCAGCTAGGCTGCCTTCCCGCATATGCCGTGTGGGCTGAGTTTTCCAATCCACAAAGGTTCCAGTTTCATCCCAATTAAAGGGAATAATATCACAATTTCCAAAGGTTTCAATTTCATCCCAAATAAGGGGAATAATC